>OVAP01002856.1:0-15047 GCA_900406295.1 Aurinia saxatilis
AAGCCGTCGCAAATTTCCCTCGCAAACGGCGTGTTTTCTTGTAGTGCTTATCTTGCGACCCTCGAACATACTTGGGTCGCACATTACGAATTCATAAGGATCTCCACGACTTACAGTTCATCGCAAGTCGACGAATCCAACTTTAACGACCACACCCACATCTCTCTGATGTGCTGATATGGTTGTGATCTCAATTTCAACTTTAACATCTTCTCGACGGAGAAGAGGTTGAGGTTGAGATAGGATCATGATCTACTCTACTCCAATGATAATCTCATACGGGAGCTCTTATAATGACGACTATCATCAAAGACTTAGCATGAGAGCTAATGACCTTATCACAGCTCACTATGGGCGTATCAAAACACCACCATTGTTGCTGGCCACAACAATGTAAACACCCAGGTACGTCAACACCTCTTACGGTTACGCGCGCGACGATTTGTTCATCGGAAGGATTCTTGCTAGAGGACACAGCAGGGGTTCGGAAGAAACATTCATCTTGAGTACCTAGTTTAACTGAACACTGGTCATGAACATCTCAAGGGCACATCCTCGACGCAACATCGCGAGGTGGGATATTTGGTTTATTCATTTTCTTTCTGCAAAAAGCAAGATCGCTCTGATCAAGTGACCCATCAAAACCCATTCAATGCATTGGTCTTAGAGAGCAGAAATCACCAAGCAGCTAGCATAACCATGCAAGCATTTCTCAAGCACATAATCGCTAAGTTCGTTCTCTCTCTCTCTCTCTCTCTCTCTCTCTCTCTCTCTCTCTCTCTCTCTNTCTCTCTCTCTCTCTCTCTCTCTCTCTCTCTCTCTATCTCTCTCTCTCTCTCTTTGGCTAGTCATCTTATTGATTTACCAATCAAAACCCAGTTAACGCACTGGTCGCGACATCCCACCGGCACATCCTCGACGTAACTCGCGAGGCGGGATATTTTGGATATGCATTTTTCCACAAAAAGCGTGATCACTCCGATCAAGTGACCCATCGAAACCCAATCAATGCATTGGTCCTAGAGAGCAAAAAATCACCGAGCAGCTAGCACAACCATGCAAGCATTTCTCAAGCACGTAAATTGTAAACTTTGCACTCTCTCATTTATCAGTTATCATACAGATTCACTATCGAATGATCAACAAATCGTTCAAACAAACATAATTCGCAAATCAAAGACTATGTCATCAAAACCCAACTAACAAGTTGGTCTTAAAAACAAAATTCGCCAAGCGGCTAACATGACCGTACGAACACCTCTCCAACGTACCATCGCGAACCTTTCTCTTGCACATTCATCACATGACCAAACAGTTATCAAGCAAACTCAAAACATTATCTAAAAATCATAAGCCGAGTTATCGCACTCGGAAGCACATCAAATTCATCCGAAAAACTACTCGTGAAAATGAGCTCAAAAGTTCAAATAACTAATCAGCAAAATCATCAAGTCTGTAATAACGGATAAAGCCATCCAGGCACAAAAGAATACGAGTTATCAAACTCGGCAAAAATTTAGTATCAAACAGGCAATCATATGCCAAGACAAACAAAAACATAACTCAACGGGCGGATGTCTACAACGGCACATCCTCGACCATGTAATCCACAACGTCTCTCGCGGCAATCGTCTCATTTTCTCCTAGCATACTCATGCTGACAAGATCCGCCGCGATCTCATCCATGAAAGCGTCGTAATCAGCGTCCGCGTCCAAGTATAGAGCCTTCAACTTCTCCATCTCGGTCTTCAAATCTCCAAGAAGAATCGGAGTCTCGCCTTGGAGTGACGTCACTATCTGGCGAGCATTCTTTGCCTGAAATCGAAAACGAAGGATTATAAGATTTCATAAAAATACTAAGGCACAAAACTATCATACGAACATACATATCCTCTTAGAGCCGAATCACTTTAGCACGAGAGGCCTTGGCTCCGTCACGATACTCGCCTCGGACATCTTCGCATCTCACTACTTCCGCGGCCGCATCTCTCTTGTACTTGCAAGAACTCTTGGTCGCCGACCTCGCCTTCTTCTCAAAATCAAGAGCCTTGGTCTCGTCCTTCGCAACAAGATCGGCCAACGAAGCCAACTCCTTCTCGTGCGTCCTCCGGGCCACCTTGAGACTAGCAATCTCCCTACGTGCCTCGGCCAAGTCCTTCTCGTAACCAATCGTCATACGATTCGTGGCCATCATGTACCACACAATTAAAGAAACAAACAACTAAGTCATGAACTTCAGTAGAACGGAAATAAATCAAGGATCACTTACGTCAAGTCCGGTGCGAGCCACGACATCCATCTCCTCGCGACGACAAAGAGAATCAATCGGAGGAAAGTAATCTCCAATCTCGAACGCACTCATGAAAAACTCCACCTTAGCTCTCTGAAGAGACCTTGGAGACATCGGACCGGCGTAAAAAGACAAGTTATCGGACTCACGATGTGGAGGAATAACCTCCTTGGCCATCCTAGGCCTCTTCGACGAACCAGAGGCAACGTCCTTGCCCTTCGCCACGGCATTCGCGACAGGCTTCGCGGCTTTCTTCGGAGAGTCATGAGCAATGCCCTTGCCCTTCCCCGAAGCCCTAGCAGTAGTCTCCTCATCCCTCCGTTCGGATCCTTGGCATCTCCTGACTGATGCCTCTGTTTACTAAACCTTGGCAAGGCCATCCATGATCGTAACTCTACCTCTCGCCATTTCGTAGGTATTGTCCGTGCGTTCTGGAGACTCAAAACCTTCCCGACTGAAGCGAGCGTCTTCAACACGTCTCAAGGTGAAAGTTTCCTCCTAGTGTGTTGATCGTTCTCGAAGAAGATGGTAAACTCTCGTGAAATCGTCAGAGTGGGCAAAGTGAAGCGAATGCATGCAAAAGAAAACACGAGGTGGTTAGACAACAAAACAAGATCACAAGGCAAACTATCAAGCAATAAAATGACGAAAATAACCTTTTGTACGCCACTGCTCCCTAACTTTATCAAGGCAACGTTCTTCAACCGAGAAGCAGTCTTTTTTCATGTAGATGAAATGATCTTCCCAATGGTGAACCTTGTTAGAAAATCCTCGAATTACTCCTAATCCACACTTTGCGGAAACAACATATCTCAACTTGTTCTTCCGAGTCGTGTGAATCTCAAGAACATCAACGAGGAAATCCATATCCACCTCAACTCTGCACTCAAGACAACGGATAACGATTTCTACCAAGTGACATACTCTGTTCAGAGTAAGTTGAGAGAAAGCAATCTGGTAATATTCCAAGTATTGGAAGATCAAGGCCGGAATCGGAAATCATAAAAAGCTAGTGGTGAAGAAACCTTCCAACAAGGAAAAGTATCCTTCTGGAACATCGTCAACGCGATCGGCTGTCGACGGAACAATGATCTCAACATCATCGGATATACTAAACGACTCCCTCAACTTAGCTATGGAATATTCGATAGACAATGTTGACCCCGAAGGATTGGGAATGGGTCTTGGAGTATGACGTTTTTTCCTCTCTTTGTTGAGAACGGAACGCTCGGCCATGATATCCTCCATCGAAAATCTTAACTTATCAGAATATTCTAGAAAATGTTTCGTCTCGGCCTTGATATCAAGATCTTGGATATCTTCGATAGCGACGGTTCTTCTAATCTCATCCCTCGACATCGGAATATCACCACTCGCTATATGATCACCAAGACCATCGCAACAACCTTCGTCATCACAATCATCTCCATGGCTACCATCCTCATCACTACGAGGATCATCCTCACTAACAATGTTATCACTACCGGAACTAGAATCTTGATAACTATGATCACTAAACTCTAGGGCAGGATTCCCAAAGAAACACTTACCTTCTTCGGATAGATCGTGAGCCAAGCCAAAATCATCAAAGGTTGGAAATTCATCTACGATGGCAATATGGCCCGCATAATCAACCTTAGAGCATAATCCGAGATGCTTTTCCTCGCTTTTGCTCGTGGAGAAACAAGGGCCCAAACCGCGACCTACTCCTTCACGGCTCGTGGAAATAACGTCGTTCGAGCTCGTGTCTTGGCTGTCACATTCTGATCCGCGACCCGAACTCATGCCACGGCTCACGACTTCTCTCTCAACACAACGCACGAGACTCGGGAGAAAACCATGGCTCGCGTCAGGACAAGTCTGGTAGGATACACGGTCAACGATGAGCCTTTGGCTTGCGGAAGCATTACGAGGTCCCTCCGGCTCGCTTCTCTCTCTTTGTCACCCAACCTGCGACCCGCACGGACGAGGTAGCTCGTAGAAACTTCGTGATCTCTTCCTTCGTCGCCGAAACCGCAACCCGGACGGACTGTGCAGCTCGCAGAACGACCAAACGGATGAACTTGGCTCATGGCTTCTTCAGCCGGAGCAAAGATTCGACCCACAACCTCGACTTGGCTCGCGGGAATATGAGAAGATCAACACCTGTGACCCACGAATCTCTTGACACGTCTCCGCTCTAACTTCTCGACAGTCAACTCTTGTCACTTTCGTTCCATCAAGGCTCCAAGGTACATACTACCTCCTTCATCTTCCATCTCTCAACTTTGAAATTTCTCTAAGTATAGAAGAAGAAACTTATGAGAAAGGATAAGTTTTCTTCACAACAATGGAGAATATAAATGAGTGGTGAATAATGAGTTAGTGGAAAAAGATGGGGAATGCGGGGGTCAAATATCCCCACAAGTCAAACTGCCCAGCCGACAATTTACTAGAGATGGCTTTGCCATCCATAGGCTGCAAAGGCTCCTCGCCAAGGACTGACCTCGCACTCATCCACGAATAAGCGTCACATTTTGTAAATGGCGAGGACACTAGAATGGTGACCTCGCCATCATGCATTGGTATAATCGTGAGGCCATAAGTAGCCTCGCCCTTACAGAAGCGCTTTAACGCGAGGTCACACAGTGTTTGAGTGTGAACATATCTTGGCGAAGTCAGCATTTGACGATAATGGCGAAGTCATTATCAAGGCCCATACACTGAGTCCAAGTACGAGGAAAGCCCATATTGAGGATAAAGGCGAAGCCCACATGAAAGAAAGGAAGAGTGCGAAGAGAAAGGAAATACGAGAAGATATCGGAAGTTTAACATATCTCTAAGTCGGTACAATCTTGTAGGTTAAACTTGTTAAGATCATCTTTTTTCCTGCCTAGGAACCAAAAAGCTTACGCTGCGAAAGACTTTGACCCATAATTAATACAAAGCAAACCTTTGCTAGATTTTTTGTTTGTGTTTGACTCTTTGTATTGAGTTCCTCATCCTGAATCTCGAACAAATAGTGATTGTGTGATTTTACCCGCACAATTTGGTGCCGACTGTGGGGACCTGATAATTCTCAAAAACCGAAACCCTAGAAAAAATAATGACCAATGAGCACCAAAACCCTCCCGATGGATAGCAGACCGGAACGGCAATGCCGTTTACTATCACGCGAACGGTGACCGACAACCAGGGAATCGTGCGTGTGGAGGTCAACCCAGAAGCCGTCGCGGCTACGCTCGCCGATCTCGCTTACCGAGCCTCGCAGCAGGAGATGAGTAACCTCAGCATCCTCAACCAGCTCAACTTAATTTCCACCCAGCTAGCCGCAACGCGCTAACCTCCGAGAAAGGTTCCAACTAACTTTCAGAGCTCTCTCAACTTTAACGATGGCTTCAAGACACCCTCCAACACCTTCAGAATCACGGATCCCACTCGCCTTCCTCCTCGTCCTCCGAGACAAGGAGACTCGATGCTTAGCAGGACAATCATCAACCGCGAACCATCACGGAACACGGACGACCAGAACAGAGAAGCGTCCGGAGCCGATGAGATCGATGGAACGAATGGTGAACATGCCAAAGATTCCGAAGCCCCAGCCAACAAAATAGAGGTTTCGGACGACGATCACGATCTTGACGAGGAATCCGGACACCGTGACCTTCGCGCCGAACTAGATGAGATGAAAGCCATGATCGCAAGGACCAAGTTCATCGAGCGAACTCATCGGCCCCTGCGATCGACCGGATGCTTAAAGAGGCAAGAAGAACTTCATTCGTCCCGGCCATCACGGCCGTGAATATCCCAGATCCTGGAAAAATGAAGATTCCGATCTTCAAGGGACTCACCGATCCCAAAGCACACCTTGCTGCATTCCATGTCGCCATCAACCGAGCGAAATTCCTGCCAGGACGAAGAGATGCCGGCCTTTGCCTTCTGTTCGCCGAGCACTTAGATGGGGCAGCCCTCCGATGGTTCATAAAATTGGATCCATACTCGATGATAACTTCAATACCCTCCAAAGCAAGTTCCTAGCGCAGTACGTGATCCTGGCTGGAACCGAGCTGACTAGGAAAGACCAATGGAACATCCGACAGGGCCAGAATAAATCTCTTAGTGATTTCATCGTACCATTCAAATCAACCCTAACACAAATTGACGGCATGGGTGACGAAGCTACTCTTGAGGCTCTGAAGCAAGCCCTTCTCTTCACTGGCAAGCTTCGCCGGTCACTAGCAAGCTTCGCCGGTCACTGGCAAAACGACCAGTCAACACCATCCAAGAAGCCCTTCAACGGCCCATCGGATATATAGCCGACGAGGAGGAAATGCTAACCCTTCAGATCAAACAAAGGAGGTCCACATGTCGACCAACTCCTTCCGTACCGTAGTAGACTACACGTACAAAGACAGCCACCGGCCGCTACGTCGACGACGAATGAGCACCTCAGGGTGGTTCCCACAACTACCTCGGGGACCATCCTGAAGACGAGGAATGCTATTATACCGAGGAAATGCCAGAGAGAAACCAAAGACGAGGTAGAGACTGAGGTGGGGGTCGAACAAAAGGTCGAGGAAGAGGACGTTCCAATCAGTGGCTTCTCCAGAATGCCTATGACGAAAATGCTTTCTGTGACCACCATCAGGACAAAGGACATAGCACCGCCAACTGCAAAGTCCTCGAGGCCCTCTTGGCAAAATGTCTAGCCGAGGGAAAATTGGGAGACTTCAGCATCAAAGATTTCTCCGGACCAAAGAAAGATGACTCGACAACCCCCGCAACAAAATGATCCGGCCAAACGCGACAGAGGAGAGGAAGGAGACCAGCAACGAAGTCCTCGACCTCGGATAATATGATCATGGGCGGATCACAGTACTGTTTTGATACGGTATCCTCCATCAAAGCCTTCCAACTGCAGGCCTACTCCGTCTCTCGAGTGACATCCGATCGCGATATCCCCTTCCATAGTCTGTCCTGCGAAACCGGGGACACTAAAGGAATCGTTCATCCTCATAACGACCCTCTGGTGATTGAAATCCTCGTCAACGATTTCGAAATTGCAAGAGTCCTCATCGACACTGGAAGTATGGTCGATGTAATCTTCCGAGAAACGCTTTGTAGAATGAAAATCCCTCTCACCGAAGTGCTCTCCAGTCCCAAGCCATTAACAGGATTCTCTGGCGAAACGACGATGACACTGGGAACAATCAAACTACCACTTTAAGCCCTTGGCGTGACTAAGATTATGGATTTCTCAGTTGCAGACCACCCGACAATCTACAACATCATCCTCGGCACCCCGTGGCTAAACGCGATGAGATGTACCTTATCCCTACCACTTGTGCGTAAAGTTCCCAACGCCGATGTCAGGACGATTCGAGGGAGTCAGCGAGAGTCCAGGGTCTGCCTCTTGGCCGAAAACAAGGTTAGGTCCCCAGTGACTGATTGAAGACCGGTTGGAGTGGCAGAGAAAAGTCATGCAGACCACGACGATGACAAACACCTTTCAGTTGCCTTATAGCAATTACAGCTTGCGGAGTCCCCCCACAATACCAACAAACGAAGACTCCATAATACAGGTACCCATTGACGATGGGCACCGAGAACGATGTGTGGAGATTGGCAGGCAGCTTCAGGACCCCCTACGTGCAGAGATCATCGAATTACTCAAGCGCTACGTGAACAAGTTCGCATGGACGGCCAAGGATATGCCTGGAATAAGCACACATATAGCCAGTCATGAATTGAACGCCGACCCCTCTTTCAAACCAGTCAAGCAAAAAAGGCGCAAGCTAGGCGACGAACGTGCTGCAGCAGTCAATGCTGAAGTCGATCGTTTGCTAAAAGTTGGATCCATAATGGAATCCAAATACCCAGACTTGGTCGTCAAGAAGAAAAATGGTAAGTGGCGGGTGTGTAGATTTTACGGACCTGAAAAAAGCGTGTCCGAAAGATAGCTTTCCCCTCCCACATATCGATCGGCTCATCGAGGCCACTGCCGGGAACGAACTACTGAGCTTCATGGATGCATTCTCCGGCTATAATCAGATCTTCATGCATCTTAATGATCGTTAGAAAACAACGTTCTTCACGGACCGGAGAACCTACTATTATAAGGTAATGCCCTTCGGGCTAAAGAACGCTGGAGCTACCTACCAGCGTCTGGTCAACAGAATGTTCGCCGAACAATTCAGCAAAACCATGGAGGTCTACATCGACGATATGTTAATCATGTCACTAGCTTCCGACCATGTACGCCACCTGGACGAATGCTTTCATAAGCTCATCACGTACAACATGAAGCTCAATCCGACTAAGTGCTGATTCGGAGTGGAATCAGGAAAGTTCCTCGGCTACCTGGTCACCAAAAGTGGTATCGAAGCAAATTCCAAACAAATTGAAGCCATCGAGTCTATGCGATCACCTTCAACGGCAAAACATGTCCAGAGACTCACTGGACGAGTAGCAGCTCTCAATCGTTTCATCTCCCGATAACCAGATAAGTGTCTCCCTTTCTATAAGACACTTTGGAACACAAAATTAATAGTCTGGACTGACTAATGCGAAGCGGCTTTCCAACAGTTGAAGCAGTATCTCAAGACTCCAGCAATTCTCTCCAAGCCCGTGGATGGAGAACCTCTTTTTCTATACATTGTTGTATCATCGTCAACAGTCAGCAGCGCCTTGATAAGAGAAGAGGGAAATAAACAGCAAGCAATCTTCTACGTCAGTCAATCCCTGACAGACGCTCAAACACGCTACCCGCTGATGGAAAAACTGGCGCTCGCCGTCGTTGTCTCGGCTCGGAATCTGCGTCCTTACTTCCAGTTCCACACAATCGTCGTGCTCACGACATACCCTCTACGTGCCATCATACACAGTCCAGTCAATCTGGTGGCCTTACTTAATGGACAATTGAGCTTAGCGACTACGATATCGAATATAGGCCACACATTGTAGCAAAGGCGCAAGCTCTCGCTGACTTCGTCTTGGCCGACTTCGCGGAAGAAATCGACGAAGATGCTGTACTCCGACCTGAGGCCACAAGCATGACAGAACCGAGTCTGTTGACCTTGGTATCTCCAAATCCAGTCACCGTGGCTAACATGGAATCCGATAGGATTGCGCTCCCAGTCTGGACCCTTCACTCTGACGGATCATCCTCCAAATTAGGCTCTGGAATCGGGATATATCTAACCGCTCCGAACGGAGAAGTAATCGAGCAATCTTTCTGGCTCAACTTTGAAGCTTCCAACCACAAGTCAGAATACGAGGTCCTCATCGCTGGACATCGATTACCCCGCGGAATGGAGGCCCACCGACTACACGCTTTTTGTGATTCTCAGCTGGTCGTCAACCAGTTTCATGGTGATTACTCAGCTCGCGACGAACGGATGGAAGCTTATCTATGTATTGTTCGAAATCTTTCCTCGGGTTTCGACGAATTCACTCTGACTCGGATCCCACGATCCGAGAATTCATCAGCCGACGAACTAGCTGCCCTCGGCTCGGCTTCGGTGTCTGATTTTCGCCGAGTTATTCCAGTGGAGCTACTTGACATCTGGAGTATTCAAGCAACTCACCAGGTCACGTTGGTCGATTCAATCCCAGACGACGTCGACCCTGCTCTAGTAGAGATTGGTCACGCCGTGAATTCTCCTACTTATGGGCGTGATCGACCCTGGATTTCCATATTACAAAATTTCATCACCGAAAGCACCGTCCCATCAGAGAAGTGGGCCGCACGAAAAATCAAAGCTCAGGCGGCATGGTACTCCGTCGCCGAAGGACGACTTTACAAGTGGTCAGCCTCAAGACCCCTTCTCCACTGCGTCGAAGGTGCTGCAGCCCGGCGTGTCATGCAAGAAATCCAGGATGGATCTTGTGGAAACCATTCGGGTGGTCGAAGTCTCGCCATTAAAATCAAGACCCATGGTTTCTTCTGGCCGACAATGGTCCATGATTGCGAACAATATGCGGTTAAGTGTGAACGATGCCAACGGCATGCTCCGATGATACACCAGCCCGCTGAGCTACTATCTTTGGTATCGTCCCCTTACCCATTCATGAGGTGGTCCATGGACATCGTCGGTCCCATGCCTAATTCGAAGACCAAAAAGCTTCTCCTCGTCCTCACTGATTACTTTTCAAAATGGGTCAAGGCCGAATCCTACGCCAGCATCAAGGATGCTCAGGTGGAACACTTCGTCTGGAAGTTCATCATCTGCAGGCATGGTATCCCATACGAGATTGTCACGGACAACGGATCGCAGTTAATCTCGGCTCGGTTTGAAAGATTCTGAGAAAAATGGAAAATCCGACTCACTAAGTCTACTCCTCGCTATCCGCAGGGTAATGGACAAGCAGAGGCTGTCAATAAGACAATCATCGATGGACTTAAAAAACGACTAGACGCCAAGAAAGGAAGAGGCGCTGAGGAGTTAGATGGGGTTTTATGGTCACACAGAACGACTCCTCGTCGTCCCACCGGAGAAACTCCGTTCTCCCTCATTTATGGATCTGAGTGTGTGATTCCAGCGGAGATGGAATTTCCCGGACTTCGTCGACAGCTCGCACCCCAAGACGAGGAGGTCAATAACACCATGTTACTTGACCAGCTTGATTTCCTTGATGAAAAAGAGATCGCGCACTTGTCCGTCTCCAGAATTACCAGCAAAAGTGGCTTAGTATTACAATTCACATGTCCGCCCTTGGCATTTTCGAGAAGGCGACCTCGTCTTACTCGAAGTCTTTCAAAACACGACAGAACCAAACACCGGAAAGCTCGGTGCACATTGGGAAGGACCTTACAGCGTCACTAATGTCGTAAAACCCGGCGTGTACAGGCTCGTCCTGATGGCTGGGAGGGTCATTCCGCGTTCATGGAATTCCCAACACCTTATGAAGTACTATCGTTAGCAATCGATACTTGGCTATACGCAACAAAAAAATACTTGAACTACGGGTGGCTTGATCCCTTTGCAGGGTACGTAGGCAGCCTATCACAGATAGGTCCATCTAGCCCCCTCTTCCAAAAAGGGGGGGGGAATAAGGGTACATTCGTATCCCACTTCGCAATCATAAATCTTGATCATGACCTCGCGGTCATGTAACTGTGTTTACACCACACTACGTAATCAATATCTATTTATATTATTCATTCAAGCTAAATGCTACTCGCCATTGCTGGCCACAATGGCGAATCTCTATACCTAGGTCATTTACGTAGCCTTTTTTATAATTACTTCACGCGTTTCCAAACCTAGCTAGTCTTAATCGCTGGTCTTTTCCACATCCCTGACCACAGTCTCAACCTTTATTCAGACTAACAGATGGGATCGAACTACAACTCGCACAAAACCCAGTTCACACTGGTTCGTAACCTTGTAGGAGAAAACACAAGTTACATAACACATTCGCAAAACAAAATATGATTAGTATTGTTGTGGATAAAGCCGTCTAGGCATCTCGTCTAGTTTAAAAAAAAAAAAAAAAACACAAACAAAGCAAGACACAAAACATCGCGTGTCTGAAAACAAAATAAAAACAACAGGAAAGCACAGCCCTACTTTATCTCGGTCTCGGCATCATCAGGGGAAGGCACCAGGACACTCACCAGCTCGCGGAGACCTGAGTAGAAGAGCGGACCCGCGTTTTTGTACTCGAGGGCATTTTCTTACAACTCCTTCTCAAACTCCTCCAGGGATTTCTTCCCCTCTTCTGCCTTGATCTCCTCGATGAGCGTGAGGTTAGCATCTATGTGACAATCATACACAAAGCTGACCAAGGCAGTCTTCTTGAACCGAACGAGCTTCTTCTTGGCTTCCTCCACAGCCTCGGCGAACTCAGCTTTCGCCTTCGTCCTTGCAATCGTAGCTGCGCTGCTCGCAGTCTCCTTCAACCTCTCGATCTCTAGATCCTTCTTCTTCACGACCTCAGCTGCAGCATCCCTTTCCTTCGTTACCTCTTCTACCCGAGCCTTCAGCTCCTTCGCCTTCTTGCCGACATCCACCAAAAGGGTATCATGGCCTTTCTTCTGCTCGACGAGCACTTGTTTCTGCACTTGAACTTGGGAGCTGAGAGACTTGACAGCGGCATCGTACCCCTTCATCGTCCAAGCAACCTCGGCATTATACTACATAAACATGACATAATAAGCAGGCGAAATAATTACACAAGAAAAAGGTAAAGTCAGAAGACATACCTGCAGGGCCTGGTACGCAACACCAACGAATCCTTCGGGTTGGCTATTTCTGCCAGCGGAGGCATCTCGTTCCCAGAGAAGGTAACCTGGGAAAACACTGCCACAGCGGCCGCGAAGCGGTCTTCCGAAATATTGGCCGATGCCGGCTGATAAAAGGTGGAAGACTTTGAAGCAGATTTTAGAGCAGTTTTCACTGTCTCCTCGCCATCATCATCAATGGCTTTGGACTTCTTCGTTTTCTTTTTCTTGGCATCCTCGCCACCAGCCGTCTTCGCACTCTCCTCTTCTATAGCTTTCCTTTTCACAACTTCAAGATGCTGCTTGATAATGGCATGACCGGACTTTGGCCTCGACTTTGAGACCACCAGCGACTTCGTGGCCTCGCCCTCAGTTGCCTCAGTGACATCGCCTTCAGTTTCCTCAGTGATGTTATCCATCACAAGTGCAGTCCCCTAGCGACTGATGGTGGCCTCGGTATCTTCTTCTGCTTTCTTCTTTGCCAACTTCACCTTAATGAAGTTAAGATCCTGAGTGAGATCTTCCACGGACTCCATTTCTGCTTCGCCTTCACTCAATTCAGGATCGGATACTGAAACACCTTCCGCTCACCTTCTCGCTTCCTCTACTCTTTCCGGAGAAAAATGTTTGGTCCAATGAACACCTCTCGAGCTCAGCTGAAGGAAATCGGAGTCAAAGTTATCTGGAACGCCCGGAAGATGTTTGTTCACTGCAAAAATACAAGCTAGGGTCATTAGCAGCCATAACATAATTAGAAGGAAAGCAAAAGTAAAGTCTCCTACCAATAGGTTTCCAAGTTCTTCTAATCATCCAACCTAATCTACCAACGGTGGCCTTGCAAATAGGGATATAAAAAAAGAATTTCGACCAGTTATGGTCCTTGGAAGAGAACCCGTGGATTATACGCATGTCTTTTTGGTTGGACACGAAGTAGACTAACGGGTTGCTCCTCGCATCTAGGGAAAACGAAATAAGATTGAAATAATGATTAATAGTAAGAGTTATCCCACACTCGTAGCTTCGCACCAGAATCCCTACTAAGTGTCTGATCGACATCGGCGTAAGCTGAGCTAGGCATGCTTGATGCTTGACCAAATACTCCAGAATAATTTTTGGAATTGGAAACCACCGTAAGCAGTCTCTGATGAAACACTCGTAGAGAGTAAAGTGACCCGGTGGGGGCTATCAGCTATGTCCTCGTCGGTTGGAACTATCAGCTTAATCTCCTCGGAGATATTGCACTCGCGCCTTAAGGAGTCGAGAGTGTCATGAGATGATGAAGTCTTCCCGTCCGAATAAATCTTGGGGGTTATCCCTCTTTTGTAACGAATCCTCCTTTTCTTCTTCTCGAGCAACGATTCATCGGCTAAAGGTCTGTAGCTGTGTTGGTATTCTTCTAACTCAACTTTGAATATCTGCACTTTGAGATCCTTTATAGTCTGAGGAGCGTCCTCGTCTCTCTTTGCAATCTCGCAGTCACAAGGACCAGCCCTTTCGCCATTGTCAACCTTGGTACCCTTGCCGTTATCACTTTCGGCGCTCTTGCCGTCATCAGATGAAAAGTCTTTATCTCATTAAAGGAAGAACAGCAGGGAGAATGGAGACATACCTTGAAGCTTTGGGAGGATCCTTCTCAGCTCTGACTTCAGAAGATCTTGAGGAATCTTAGAAATGAAGAAAATGGGATGAGAAGGGGGGGATTATATAACTAAAAAGAGGAAGCTGAAGTGACACCTCCTGGGAACCACAACGTGTCCCTCAAGAACAAGCAAAAAATGTCGGGCACACAGAAAGTCACAACTTCTTATAGGCGTCCTCGTCTTTATCTCATCGATGGCGTCTTCGTCCTTGTCACATTACATGCATTCTCACCTTTATCTCATTACAGGCGTCCTCGCCTTTATCTCATTACATGCGTCCTCGCCTTTATCTCATTACATGCGTCCTCTCCTTTATCTCATTACATGCATCCTCGCCTTTATCTCATCGCAGGCGTCTTTGTCCTTGTCTCATTACAGGCGTTCTCACCTTTATCTCATTACAGGCGTCCTCGCCTTTATCTCATTGCATGCGTCCTCGCCTTTATCTCATTACAAGCGTCCTCGCCTTTGTCTCATCAAAGGCGTCTTCGCCTTTATTTCATTACAGGCGTACTCGTCTTTATCTCAGTACAGGCATCCTCGCCTTTGTCTCATCACAGGCGTCCTTGCCTTTATCTCATCACAGGCGTCTTCGCCTTTATCTCATCAACAAGCTCTTCGTCTTTACCTTTTCATGCGGCTCTTTGCCTTCGTCTCAAGGCTCCTCGCCTTTATCTCTTAAAAAGGCTCCTCTCTTTCCTTACACTATCAAGGTCCTCGCCTTTCATGATTTGCAGGTTTCCTCGTTTCTTTAAACAACAGGCCATTTCTACCTTCTCTCACGTGACAGTTTCATCGCCCTCATCATATTACGGGGTCGTCCGTAAACATCTCGCAGCTTGACCTCATCGTGACATAACATAATCTCAGTGCTCAATGCTACGCACTGAGATATCGGGGGGGGGGGGGGGAA
>OVAP01002857.1:0-18175 GCA_900406295.1 Aurinia saxatilis
CACAAAAATGCATTGTGATATTGAATCAACAAATCATCAACCATAAAGTAAAGCTTCGTGTGCTGATAACGTATTGTGAATAATAGGATTCTGTGTTTATTCCATAAGAGAGTTAAGTCTTATATATGTTACATGATTAGAGTTTAGGTTCAATCCCTACATGAGCTTAAGGTCTCGCTTAGACTAATGGGCCCTTTAATGGACATCACAAATGAGCTCATAACATTATGATAATAGAAGTAGTGTTATTTTATTAATTTATCAAGTTTTTCTTCCATTGCTTTGTTTAGAATCTATTTCACAAGTCCCTCGCATACGACACAATGCACGTTCCATGATCAAAATCCATGTATTGTCAATTCAATGAAATAATTTGTTACTAGAAAAACACCAAGATTCATAATACCCCTCAACTAATAACAGATCAGCACGTATAATCACAAATGATGGCCCAGAAACCTGAAAGGGCAGATAAGCTTGCATTAGGAAGGATCAAATGACAGACCCCGCAAGAGATCTCATATCCAATGCCAGCAGATGTGAGCGTTTCCAATATCATAGAGCTAGCTTCCTGCAAATTAGCAAAATTTCACCATCAACAAAGGAACGACAGGCTAAGTGATAGTGATACTTAGGCTAACAACAACCAACTTGGCTTCCACAATAAGCAACAACGATTCCAATTATCTTTCTTTTCCCACTCTACACATACCATTGCATCACAGGTTTTTGAGGTTTTAGTTATAACACCAAAACCAAACACTATTCTGTGAGCAAAAAGGTTTCGATTCAAACAAAATCTACTGCAAGAGTTTGTTTTTTGTGCTTGTTACCCTTGGTGGTTGTTATGAAGTGGGTATGCCAGGAACTTGAGGAACGGCAGGTTTAGGCTGCTTGATCTTCTCAACGAGCACTGCTTGAGTCGTGAGAACAATACCTGCTACAGAAACAGCGTTTTGGAGGGCGAATCTTGAAACCCGACAAGGATCTGCGATTCCAGCATTTAGAAGATCCTCATATTTTCCAGACATCGCATTGTAACCGCTTCTCCATTCAAGTTCTCTGGTTTTCTCCACTGCAACTGATCCATCAACCCCGGCATTGGTCGCTATGGCCATCCCAGGTGCCGTGAGTGCCTGCAAAAGATAAGTGTTTGCTTGTGAAATTATTTTCACAAAACAGAACGATTGCAAGAAACATGTTTCAGTTCGTCATTAAGTTTTCATACCATTGCTACAATATCCGCACCTATTTGTTCATATGAATCTTCCATTAGATTCTTCTTGATTCTCGGAATCTCACCTAATAGATGGATATACGCCGCACCACCACCTGGTACTATACCTTCTCTCATGGCTGCAAACGTTGCGTTCTTCGCGTCTTCTATTCTAAGCTTTCTGTCCTCAAGTTCTGTTTCCGTGTGACCTCCCACCTGAAATAACACTAGGCCAAGCTGATATTTTCAAGAGGACTCAAAAGAAACATGAAGAACTGAAATAGTTTTTTGTATCTGACTTGGGTAGAAATGAAGTTTTGAAGAAAGAGCAAATTGTTGTAGCATATTATAATCAAAGGCAGGTTTGTAGAATCAGACCTTTATTACAGCAACGCCTCCTGTGAGCTTAGCAATTCTCTCTGAGATTTTTCTTGAAAGATATGAATTATCAGTCTCAGCTAAATCTTTCTTCATCTGAGCAATTCTTGCCTGAATCTCTGGTTTAGTTGAAGGGTCTGCGACTATAGTTGTTGAATTAGCCGTAACTGTTACTCTCCGAGCAATGCCCAGCTGATCTGAAGTTGCGCCCATGAGACTCATGCCTAAATCTCCGGAAAGATAATCAGCTCCTGTTTTACATCTACCATGTTAGCAACTCAAGATTGATGGTAAAAATCTACATGGGAAGTACAGATGATTGGGAAAAACCTGTCATGAGTGCAATGTCTTGTAGCAAAGCCTTTTTCCCATCCAACATTCCTGGGCATTTCACAACAGCAACATTGATCAAACCTTGCTTCTTATTCACAACCAGTGTCTCAAGCACTTCTGCCGAGATATCTTCGGCAATTATAAGGAGCGGAACATTCAGTTGTGAAGTCTTCTCCAGTAAAGGGACTAATTCTTTGGCTGTAGCGATTTTTTGATCGGTAACAAGGATTTTAGCTTTTTCGAAATCCACAATAGATTTTTCCTGATTTGTTATGAAATGAGGAGACATATAGCCCTTGTCAAACTGTACAAAACAAATATTGCTCATAAGCTGCAGAAAACCCCATGGTTTGATCATCTAAAGATGGTAAGTGCGAAACTGCCATTGTGAAGCTTTTGAAACACTAGGCTAAAGTTTGAAACTAACCTTCATTCCTTCCTCAACTATAACAGATGTTTCTGATGAGGAAGATGATTCAATGGAGATAACGCCATCAGGGCCAATCTTTTCAACAGTATCAGCAATCAAGTTCCCCACAAATTCATCGTTACCAGCAGAGATTGAAGCGACAGCTACAAAAACAAGAATCAAGATTAAAATTTAAGACAGACTGTGGCTCCAACTCCAAGTTTAGCTATGGTAATAAGTAGTAAGTAACCTTTGACATCATTCTTCCCTTTTACAGGAATACTTTTCATGGTCAACACCCTCACCAACTCTTTAACAGTCTTGTTCATTCCATTCTTCACAGAAACAGCATTAGCTCCAAAAGCAATTGCCAAAGTTCCAGCTTTGATCATCTCCCTAGCCAGGATGATTGCAGTTGTAGTCCCATCACCCGCTGAATCGTTCATTTTAATTGCAACCTATACAAAACATCCAGGTTAGTGAATTCATATCATTAAAAAAGTTAGAGCAATGAAGTAAACGAAGAGAAGGGAATCATTTAGCCACCATGAATGAATAACCTCTTGGATTAGTGTTGCTCCAGCATTCTCAATAGTGTCAGGAAGCTCAATGGATTTAGCAATGGTGACACCATCATTAACCACTTTGATTGTATCTTTCTCAGCCAGAACAACATTACGCCCTGCAATCGTGTTCAAGAATCACTAAATAGATCCAATTAGAGGAAGAATCAAATTCGCAGCAACCATCTCACCTCTAGGCCCCAAAGTGACGGAAACAGCATCTGCTAACTTATCAATACCGGCTTGTAGTGCCTCTCTGCTATCTTTCCCGTAGAGTATTCTCTTCGCTCCTGCCCTCACCACCGAGAATTTCCTCCGAACTTGAGGTTTCGTCCTCTGACCACTACGGCTCTACGAGAAGTAGTAGAGAGAAGTTTTTTTAAGTCCAAATAAGAAGATTCTCCGGGAATAAAGTGGGCGAGAAGAAGAAGTGGAACTTACCCGAGAAATGGTTGCCGGCGAGAAGGACGACGGTGAAACGGCGAACATTTCGTCTCAGGGGAGGTTTTTCCAAGGGTTTTTTATCAGGGAGGTGAGCGAGTTTTATAAATTAGATGACCCGGACGGGAACAATGGCTCAAATACTGACAAGTCCAGTATAAAATTATTTTTGGGAAATTTGGGTTAATTGGTATTTTTTTTAAAGGTGTTTTTTTTATTTTTGTAAATTGGTATATTTTATTTATTAAATGATTATTATAATTTTAAATTCAGTTTTTTTTTGGTAACAAAATTATAAATCAATTCTAAATCAGATTTAATTTGATTTGGTTTTGTTTATTTAAACTCAGAATTTTTTTTTTTGTATTTGTAAATTTGTATTTTTGTTTTTAACAAAAGAAAAGAAAAAAAAAAGAATTTAGTACCTAAGGTTGATGAAAGAGTTTTGATTTTTTCTTTGATAATTGTCCATGAAATGAATCAATCGTCCATGTTCATTATTCATTATCTATAGAATGTATTCTTTATCCATGGAATGTATTCATCGTCCATGTTTAATACTCATTGTCCATGAAATATATTCATCATACATGTGCATTATTTAGTATCCATTAAAGGTATCCATCATACACGTCTTGTATCCATCATACAGACTTTGCATCCCATTACACACATCCATCGTCCATGTTTATTATTCATTGTCCATGAAATATGTCCATCATACATGTGCATTAGTTAGTAATTAGTATCCATTAAATATATTCATCATACACGTCTTGTATCCGTCATACACACTTTGCATCCATTTCACTGGTCTGTTTGTCTTTTGATCCCACAATAACGATTTGAAACCATTTTTATCCACCATTTTTTTTTAATGTTTTTGAGAGATAACAAAATCTGAGAACAAACTACGTTAGATGAAGAGCATGTGATAGGTGTGATAGGTAAAAGTGAAATATTTTAATATTTAATTAAATCTTTAAATAACCATTTTGTTTTCTTAAAATATTTTAATTGAATTATTACAATTACAAAAATTAAAAAGGAAATCTTTTCAAACCAACACATAAACCGATATTATAAAATCAAACCAATTTAAGGCTAAAATTGCCATTATGAAAATAGCTAAACCAAAAATGACATTTTTCTCCTATTTTGTTTTTTAAAAGCACCTATTGTATATTAACATTTGAAAATGTGCCTCTTTCACCAATTTTTTCAATTATTTTTTATTTCGAAGATGAAGAAATTGTCTATCCACATGAGTTGAGAAAATTACACGATCCAAATAATAATCCACCCAAACGTTATTTGATTACATAAATTTTCCAAATAACCCCATATAAACTACCAATAATTAATGAAGTGATCTTGGTCTAGTGGTAGATGGTAAGTCCATTGAAGACAGACACTATTACACTCAGGCACTACCTTCAGATGTTGCCATTATAAATTAAAAATCATAATATTCCAACGGACCATTACACCAAGAACACTATTGAAGATGATGTTGAGTGTCTTAGGGAAGTGGTTAAAGTTGAGTTCAACACGTCTAGAAACCAGAATCGTACCTTTGTTAGGGCAAGGGTATTTCTGATGTTCGTAATCCATTGTGCAACTTCCACACAATGTTACTTCCATCTAGGGAGAAACAACGAGTTACATTTGAGTTTGAAAATGTACAGAAGCGATGTTTTGGCTGCCAGAGCCTTACGCACGGCAACACCAGATGTTATATCTTTGTGGATAGGAAGAAACTAGTTCCCCTGTTTCAACATATACACCTGAAAGAAGATGACCCTCTCTTTGGGGTGCTCACAGATGAACATGCATGTATTAATGTTTTCACAGGGAAACAACGAATTCATATAGAGTACTTGAATGAGACAAAAATACTTTTTATCCATTTTGTGGTTTGGTGGGAGACTGCCATTTAAAAGAACTACCAACCAGGGGTTATTGGTTCCCTTGGGCGACAAAGAGGAATAAGGTTTGGACTTTATGTCAACTAGATCCATCATTTGGTAATGCTGAATGGTTCCGCCTCTTCCCCAAATCACATGCTACTTATCTGGAGAGAAGGGAATTTGATCATCGCCTTTTGTTTATGAGTTTGGGTGAAGATGATACGATCCATCGGGGCAGTTTCCGCTTTGACACCCGATGGTTACATAAACCCGGTCTCAATGAAGCCGTTAGGCTGAAACTTTAATAATGGCCTCAATGGAGGCAAGCTATTGCAACGAATATCAAAATGTCGGAAAGAATTATCTAAATGGAAGAAGACGGTTGGCTTTAATACTAGACATCGAATTGATCAGCTCCAAAAAATCGTTGAGGCCGAGCTTACTAAATTGTCTCCGGATAAGCGGCTCTTAAAGCTTGCCCAAGCAACTTTGGACGAAGAAACTTATTGGAAACAAAGGAGTAAGGAACAATGGCTGTGAGAAGGTGACTTGAACATGAAGTTCATTCACAACAATGTCAAATCAAGACGCCTGGAAAAAAAAAGCCTTCTCGTTGCTTAATGATCAAGGACATGAGGTTTTCACGGAAGATGACAAAGGTCGAGGGGTTGTTGAGTATTTTCAAAGACTTTTTTTCTTCCAGTCACCCGATGGTAGCTTCTGAACTCTTTAACGGCTTCAATAAACGTGTTACGCATGGTATGAATAGAGAGCTTATTAAACCGGTGTCTACCTCTGAAATAAGATAAGTGGTTAAAGAGATTAAACTGGATAGTGCTCCCAGTCAAGATGGCATGTCGGCAGCCTTTTTTCAAAATGCATGAAATGTTATTGGGCCGCAAGTAGTCTCCGAGATAAAGGGCTTATTCGAAACATGGGAGTTCCCGGCAGAATGGAAATCTACACAGATTTGTCTATTACCTAAAAAGCCCAACCTAATCCAGATGTTGGATCTTCGGCTCATAAGCTTATGTTCGGTCACATACAAAATCATCTCCAAAATATTATGGTCAAGACTCAAGCGTGTTCTGTCGTCATTAGTCTTTCAAACGCAAGGAGCATTTATGGAGGAAAAACTCATCTAAAAAAATCTTCTGATTGCACACAAACTTATTCATGGTTCGCAAACCAATCCTAAATGTCCAGAGGGTTTTGTGGGGATTAAACAGACATGTCAAAGGCCTATGATCGAGTGGAGTGGAATTTCTTGGAGGAGATGCTTCGACAGTTGGGTTTTGAGGAACAATGGACCTCGTGGGTCATGGTGTGTGTGCGTTCAATGTCTTACTCTGTCACCCTCAATGGTACATCCTATGGAAATATCACACTAGAGAGAGGAATAGGGCAATGCGATCCACTCTCGCCCTTCTTGTTCATCTTATGCGCAGAAGCTCTTGTACATGTTTTGAAGAAGGCGGAGGAAGCAGGCACACTATCATGCATGAGACTCACAAAGGCATGTCCGTCATCCAACACTTTCTTTTCGTCGATGATAACTTCTTTGTCATTCGTGCCGCGCTACCTGAATGTCAGGAGTTCCTGCTATGCTTACAACTCTACGGGGAGGCTTTGGGACAAGAAATTAACTTTCAGAACTCGGTTTTAATTTTTGTAGCTTCCATAGACCCTATCATGCGTTGCTTGATGAAAAGTCTCCTTGGCATCCAAACTGACGGAGGTCTTGGTACATATTTGGGTATGCCGGAGAGCTTTAGTGGCTTTAAACGTCAGTTGCTTGCTTTCATCACAGAGAAATTGACAAAGAGACTTACCGGATGGTATACAAAAATGTTATCTCTCGGAGGTAAGGAGATCCTTTTGAAATTGATTGTAATGGCTCTTCCCTTATACGCTATGTGATGCAGCGCATAATTATGATAATTACTATTTATTTGTATTTTAAATATATTATTTATTGTAGTATTATTTTAGAAAATATTCTAGAATATATAATGTTTATCTTTTAGGAGTATTCTAGAATATTATGGTTTTCAGGTTTTCTTATAAATAGTCTAACTATGCTTTGTATTTACTTCAGTTTATGATTTGATAATAAAGATATTTTAAAGAGGTTTTGATAACCATTGTGAAGGGTATTCGCAAACCCTAGAGCTTTTGCAAAAACCTTGAGAGGAGAACTCTCAAACCCTAGAATCCGGGTATTCTTACACTCAATGGATTTTTAGTGCTATCCCTAGAAGTTTCCGCTCCATCACTATGTCATGTTCCAAGCTTACCAAACATCAAAGTAAGAAGATCACAGAGGCTATGACAATTTTTTTTGTGGAATGCTACTAAAGATAAGCGGAAAATCCATTGGATATCGTGGAAATCCATGTGTAAGGCCAAAGCTTTGGGTGGCTTGGGTTTTAGAGACCTTGAATCTTTTAATCAAGCCTTATTGGCCAAGCAATCCTGGAGGGTATTGAATGAGCCACAATCACTTTTGGCTCAACTTTATAAGGGACGCTATTTTGCGAATCAAGAGTTCTTGGAGTGTAGCTAGGAGTGGCATTCGTCATTCCTATGGGTGGCGTAACGTGTTACATGGAAGAGAATTGCTTCGTAAAGGTCTGTTACGAGTCATTGGCAATGGAGAAGACGCAAGAGTGTGGATGTAGCGTTGGATTTTGGACGGCCAGCCGCGTAGACCTCACAATAAAGAGACATGGATGAATCTCAATTTGAAAGTCTCATCCTTGATAACACGTGCTAAAGAATGGGATGCAGAGAAGTTAAGCTCTATGTTTCTCCCTCCCGATATTAACCGTATCTTACAAATATTGGAATCGTCAAGGATAGTTTCATATGGGCACACACTAAATCTGGGTCTTATATAGTTAAGAGTGGCACTGGGCTTCAAGTACATTTAGCTACACCGCCACCAGAGAACACAAATCAAAAGAGAACCAATGCAGTAAAAAACAAAGTGTGGGCGTTGGATACTAAGCCAAAGATTAAGCTTTTTCTTGAGGGCCTTGTCTGGAGGTAAATTTGTTGCTGATCAGTTACGAACTCGGGGTATCCTAGTTAGTCCTCTCTGTCCTTTATGTCATCTTCACCCAGAGACAATCTCCCATGTTCTGCTTGAGTGTGAAATGGCTCAACATCTCTCGGCATTAGCGGGCATTCCCTCTCCTCCTTCTTGATACTCACCTTTACTGGAGACTAATGTAGATTATATACTTCAGCTCCAATCCATCCCTACAGTAGCAGAACCCACACGACGTGCAATCCCTTGGCTTCTTTGGATGATCTGGAAAAACCGCAATCAAATCCTTTATGTTCAATCTCAACACGATCCTTCTAGTTTGGTAGTGGACACTCTTAACAACGTAAATCTCTGGTTTTAGATTCACACTACAGAAGCTCCTTCAGTCCCTGCCCACCACAAGCTACAATCAGCAGAGCTCTAATGGTCTCCACTTTGTCCAAGTCTGGTCAAAAGAAATGTTCACGCTAATTGGAGAATTAAGAATCACCATGTTGGTGGAGCATGGATGTTGAGAGATCATAGAGGCTCGATACTTTATCATGCTCGAGATGCCTTAACCAAAGCCTTTGATAGGATTGTTGTTGAGTTGAGGTGCTGGCTATAGAACCTTCTTAGCTTACGAGACTTGTGTATTTCTGAAGTCATCATTGCATCAGACTGCTCATCAGCGCTTGAAGCTATCTGTAAACCTCATCTTTGGCCCAAATATTCCATTCTGCTGACCAATATCCAACAAGTAATAGCAAGCTTTGATTACATCTCCTTTCAATATGTCTCGCTTGGCTCTAATGGTATCGTCAGGGACATAGCTCGCAGTGTGACGTGAGATGGACGCTTTCATTCTTACTTAGCTCTTTGTGATCCCGCTTGGCTTCATGATCGCATACGAAGGGAAGCCTTAGGTAGCATCTAAGCACTATGTAATTAAGAGTTGCAATGCTTGTTGTTTTTAAGTTCTTTTTTTGTTCTTTATCTTCTTATGTTGGTCATCTGTTTTGAATTCCGTTATTTATCAATATCATACGACTAAAAATAAAATATAAAATAACTCATAATCCTTTTTTAACAATGAAGAGATTCTACATAAATTTCTCGCATTCTCAATTTAATTCAAATAGAAACACAACTAGTGAAACTAGTATAACAAGGGGGTACATATTGTAACTGACATCAACATTTGGATTTGAGGAAATCGGTTTTCACTACTTAAATTTGATTTTTTCAGCCGAAATTATTTTGAATCATGATTTGATTCTAACCTAAGAACTCAGCATTGGTTAGGTCAAAGAACCCAACCATTGGACGTAACCAGCAGATCCTCCGACAGTCGACACTCCTCCACTAATAGTAACACAAAAAGAAGAAAAGGGAAACAAAGAGGAGGCGGAGGACTCGTGGGCAACGGTAAGTGTAACTTAGTACAACTTGGGATACTTTATTATGTTTTTATAATGATACATAGACGCTTACACCATCGTATAAGAACTCATTTCCTCTTTCATCCTCCCAAGCAATGACTTTGGCAGTCAAAGCTTCCACCATCCCTGCATCAACAACAACATAAAGCAATTTACATATCATAGTCCAAGTTTCAAGATAATCCAAGTTATGCATTGTTGGTTTTTTTTATATAATCAATAGAGAATGAGTGTTACCAGGAAGCTTATTGACAAGTATACAGGCTTTTTCAGCACACTTTTAATGTGAGATGTGCTCCTCTTCCAGCATTGTCCACATGTAGTCTCGATTCTCGAAGTTGAGTTACGCATCATGGTGATTACTTATTAGAACACACTAAATCTATAGATATCGTGGTCTCACTGAGAACGAAGCTAACAAAAAGAGAAACAGAGCGTTTTATAGTCATGCGAGGAATGAGGAAGTTGCTAGGTAACTTAACATTATAGAGTAACTTTTCTTATACTATCAAGAACATATAACTGCAAACTTTAGGAACCGTGCACCTTAAACAATGAGAAAAACCATCATTGAGGGAAAGATTGTTGTGTGCGACAATGATCTTGGTAAAAAATTGATTCAGTGAAAACATGATAATATTTTAACACAAAAAATATTTAAGTTCACATCTTGAGCTCGACTTTGCAACAAATCAAACTCATCCAACAACCTTTCCTTAAGCTTTAAATCATCAATAGATCTTTTGGTACCCTTCTAAAGTCATCATCCATATCACTGTTTCCTCTTTCGCAAGATCAAAATCAGCAAGCTTCACGGATTTGTGATCCTCCGTGAGAAATTTGGTTACGGTATTGTTTCCTATAATCCAAAACTAAATAAAATTAAAACAAAATGCAAATTCAACAATCCAAACCATAAGTTGAACATGTGACTGGTATCAACAACAATCTACAAAGCTAAATACGAAGTACAAAACAAAAATGAAGCATGCAACATATCAACAACAACAATCTAAGCTAAAGACGAACTAAAAAACCATCTCAAACTCGAGACTTTGACATAGACAAATGAATCTTGTGATCACTAATTTTCACAAAAACTTAAATTGGATAAGAATCGAAGAATTTTGATGAAAAACGCATATTCAAACCCATAAACTAAAATCTACAAATCTGAACGGATTTGAGAAATTAAAAAAATAGTCATGATGGATTTTGTGAGAGAAATATATTTAATTCTTCGAGTTTGAGATTTTAAGAACCACAAAGCCATATAACCGAATATGAAATTCTCGATCCATTCTCACTATAATAGTTTTCGAAAAATATGAAAAAGTGACGTGGAAAAGGATTTTTAAAAGTCACATCATGTTTTAATATATTTTCTGATCTAACTTTGGCTTTGTGAACGGACATTGATACTAGATAGTTAGAAAAGCATTAAAGCAATCACATGCCAAAAACTATGAGATCACCGGAGTCTTTCGTTAAGAGGAGTCAGATAATACTATATTCAGTCAAAATCTTGTTTCGGTTATCCAGAAGCTTTGAATGTTGGGACTTTTATTATTTTACGAGATGAATAAATGATCTTATTGGATAACCGGCCCATAACAAGTCGACTGTATCGAATTCCGGTAAAGTGTTGTGTTGTTTTGAAACTATGCGACCGTCGTCTGATTTCTTCTTCCTCTCCCTCCAAATTTCACTCCTTGCTCACATTGCTGCTAGGGTTAGGGTTTTCGCGATTCAATATCTTTTGAAGAAGTCCTAAAGGAAGAGAATCTGTGATGGCGAGAGCAAGGAGCCGGAGCAGAAGCTACAGTCCCCGTCCTCGTGGCAGGTCGCCACCGCGCGAGCGGAGAAGCTACGATCACAATCGCCACCGTGAACGCCCATCTTCTCGCGACCGCGTTTCCTCTGATCCTTCTGGTTTGCTCATCCGTAATCTACCTCTCGATGCTAGGTATTGCCAAATTTCTTTTCGTAAACTCGAGATTGTGTGGATTTTCAACCAATTGTTGATCTTAGGAATCTTATGAAGAGCTTGGCCAAATCACTAATTGAGCTAAATTTATCTCAACATAGCTGTGACGAATTTGTAGAATCACTTTCTAACGGGCTTTAGCTATTCTTTAGCCATGATCATGAGATTATAACAAAGCACACAAAAACGTAGTTTTGGAGAACTTGAGCATTTGCTTGTGTTAATGGACCCCTTACTGTTCTTATGGCCACAATTTATTAATTAACTGTATGCTCGTTTTGTTTTCAGGCCGAATGATCTTAAGGATTCGTTTGAGCGTTTTGGTCCACTCAAGGACATATATCTACCGAGGAATTATTTTACTGGGTATGTTGTCTCTTGCTGTCAGAGTTATGTATTTTCTAGATGAGTTTTAGCTTTACTGGTAGTTTCTTTCAACAATGTGTTCGAGTGTCTCAGTGATGGATTTGGTTTATATAACAAACGCTCATGTTCATGACGTATGGGGCGGAAAGATTGAGCTAGTTTTGATTGGGAAGAGGTGTTTTCTGAGCATGGTGCATTAAACTTTGATTTTATGATGTTTTTTTGTGGTTTAGGGAGCCGAGAGGGTTTGGATTTGTTAAGTACCGTTATGCTGAAGATGCAGCTGAGGCCATGAAGCGTATGAATCACAAAGTTATTGGTGGGCGTGAGATAACCATTGTTTTTGCTGAGGAAAACCGGAAGACTCCTCAAGAAATGCGAACAACTAACCCTACAAGGTGAAATGTCCATTCTCTTTTACCTGTATCAGTTTTCCCTGTAAATATATTTGTCAATGCGTTTTAAGCAATATTCCCACTAAGTCACACCTCCTTTTTGGTTAAATATAGTGGTCGATATGGGGACTACAAGAGGACTTCGCGTAGGTCACCAAGGCGCAGATACCGTTGTAAGTAGCTTTGTGGCCTGCTTGTAACTTCTTGATATGTGTCCGAACAACTACAGTTTATAGTTCAGTGCAAAAAATACCTATGATCCTTGTTCTGCATTCTAACTAAGTTCTTTATTTCTCATCAGCTCATTCACGTTCCCTTTCACCTGCAAGGCGGGAACCAAGGTTTGGATCTTATCTTTTGGCATTTTCTATTGCATACATGCTGACTTCAGTTAGACTCTTCGTATTACTGCCACTAAGTAATGTGCTTGCAAATAAGCATTTTTTTACTAGTCATTTTTATTGTCTGCCAGTTGTGGGTGGGGCTAATGCACCAAAAGACACAAAATGAGATTTTCTAAGTTAATAAGTCTTGTAGGGTGTTGGTTCCCCAAAAAACCTACCTTGATATTACTCCACCAATTATCATTTTCAGCAGCTTGGTTAGCTATAGCTTGAATACAACTTGGCTGACTAGTCATCTATTAGTTTGATGCGCTAGAGTTTATGGCTTCCATTGTATTGAATTGAGTTTGACTTGTCTGATTTTGCATATCTCATTCTGTCTTCCAGTCAAAGAATGAATGAAAAAGCTTATAGTTAACCCAAAGAAAGAATGGTATTTGGAGAAATGGAGCCAACCAAAGTTGTAACCAATAGAGAATTCCACATGAATTAGAGATAGGTTTTGTTTCATAAAGTTGGAGAAAAGGGAGATCTTGGAGCTTTTTTTACTCTACAGATGTTGGAGAAAACAGACCTTTCAAGCTTTTATGGCACCTGCCCTGCTCAAATCAGAATGGGCATTGTACCTCATAGATCAATGCCCGAATATTGGTTGCAAGTAATTGATGTTATCCTCTAGAGACGTGAAGAAGGTACAAGTAAAAGTAAAGAAACCATTTTGAATCAGTTAGAGGATTGGAAGAGTGTGAATAGAGGGAACAAAAGCCATCTGAAGAACATTCGTAATATGTTTGAATACTGTGTACTGATTCATAATTAGGTTCGTATTATATGCTTAGCAGAAGGTAATTGTCTCACTTATGTAAAGTTTTTATTCTCTCTATTTTAACAGGCACATGCACCGTAAAGCACAAGAAGATGATTCGTACTCTCCTCGAAGGTCAAGATCTGTTTCCCGTTCCCCTTTGCCCCAAAATGAAAGGGAATACAAGTCTAACAATGTGTCTCGAAGCCCAATGAGAAACAATAGAAGAAGTCCCCGGGAGGAGAGGGTGCTTACTCCAGCCAGGTCTCAAAGTCTCTCAAGGTCACGTTCTCGGTCCATCAGGTAAATAAATTGCTGGCATTGTTATGGTCGTTGGCTCAGTTGTTGCCTAATAAAATGTGGTTTGTGATAATAATGCATGTGTGGTATTTTCTTGTAGTCGTTGATCCTCTGTGACTAAGTGGAGTGGAACATAAGATCTGGGGTTTTACTATGGATGTGTTTCACTGCCTCTCTTTTTGCCTTTTGTTTTCTGTTTGTCTGTTTCGTTCGTTCCTATACCGAATTTCATGACAGTTGTTTCCTTCTGATAATGTACCTAAATACTTCTCTAAAGAAAGTCTACTTTAATTTGAATGTTAGTCCCTTTTTTCTTGGTAATTAGTTATTACACAGTAGTGTATGCACTCCTAATCCACAAGCCTACCTTCCAGATAAAATTGAATGAAGAATCTTATCAGTGTCAACTGTTAAGTACGGTAAAGACAGAAAAATAAGCAGATAAATCCATTATGCGTGCGCTGACTAAAGAACCATCAAATAAAATCTGAGTTATTTAGTTGAGAGGGGGAAATGGGATGACAAGAAAGAGAAGAGAGTAAAAGCTCATTCAAAAATGAACATTTTGCTTTATTAGGAGATTACAAATGAAAACATGACAATGACTTGAGATTCTCATTTCAAGGGACACACTTTCTCGAAGGCTTCTTGCTCTTTCCTACACAGATCAAACTCGTTTGTGTAGTAATACATACACCCGACATAATCGTCCATCTCCTTTTGGCACTNTGTAGTAATACATACACCCGACATAATCGTCCATCTCCTTTTGGCACTTCTGGTGAAGATCTTTCAGCCTGCAAAAATTCATCAATACATTAACAAAAGTAATGCTTAACAGAGGTACCATATAGTGTCTGAATAACAACACTCCAAGGGAAGCAAATGGCTTCTTAAATGACATTTAGCTCAGCAAAAAAACACGACAAGTTGTGAACAGATGCATGGAATGAACCTGTCTCTACATGTCAAACATGTGAGACTGATATACAAAACAAATCAAGCTCTACAGACATTGTGGAGTACAATGTCTGAATGACTTAGTCTGCTCGAGTTAAAGGAAAAGATAATGCAGAAATAAGGATACGGCAATGCTGAAATGCATGGGGCAGACAGCTTTACTGTAGTCTAAACCATATAAAAGATGTTGACTAGCTGATTTATCGTATTCAAAGCTAGTGAGGTCTATGGATGGTTGATCTAGGTGACCCTATGTAATGTGCTTTGTTATGATCTCATGCTCGTGGCTAAGAGAGAGTTTTGTTTACAAGAAGTATTAAAAATCCCTAGAGCTCCACCAGATCAACGAGTTGTTACTAAACACAATCAAACAATTGGATACTTACAAACCGAGGACACAGCGAGTAACGTCACGGCCCTTGTCGAGACATTTCTCAGGGTTTGGATCGTTCTTCTTGCATTTGAGGAACGCAACGTTCTCCGGCATACATCGCATACCTATATGCTTCGCCGACGCAGTCAACACCGCAGAAGTAGGGATCGGATTTCCCGTCGCATCCACCGCCGCACTCGACATCCCTCACAAATTCCAAATCCCTAAATCCAAATCCAACGATATATCAATTCAATCTAATCGCAATCGCAATCTTCCAAAAGAATCAGAAACGAACATCATCATACCTTTGTCAATCGGATCGATTTGGATCTTCTTCTTTTTCTTCTCCACTGAGTACAAACGAAATGAGCGAGGAGATAGATAGAAAGAACAAAACCAGGTGAGTAGCTGAAAGCCACGATTGGGCCTCTTTGGGCCTACTCAAGAGCCTCCAAAACGCACAACCGAAAAAATTGAACGGAGAACCCAACCGAAACATCTAAACTTATTAAAAATAACAGAACCTAGAATCAAACTAAAATCTCCAAAATCTCTAAATAAATCTAAAATTTAATAATTAAACATGATAAAATAATATCTAAAATCTTTTTAAAAAATTATTTGTTTTGGATATCAAGGTATTCATTCGGTTCTCGTTTCAGCATGAATTTGGTTCCGATTATTTGGTTACAGAGGTTTGGAATCCATTCCTATATTTTGAAACTTTGGTTATCGATTCGATTTTTCAGTTCTGAATTTTTTTTTTCAGGACTAGTTTTTACCTCTGTGTTTCAACAATATTAACTAGAGGTGAGTATAACTCTCGTCCCGTCCCGTTCCGTCTCATTCCCGCTCTCAAATTTTCGTTCTAGGAATGAGAATATTTTAGGTACAAGTTTCGGATATCCGTTGGAAAAGGAAACGAAACGGGACGTAACATGAATTTCTGAAATCCCGTTTAAGACAATATAAAATAATGATTTATATTATATATAATATATTATGTGCATTATATATCTTATATATAATAAAACTATTTAAAAGTAATTAAATATACAAATTTTAAATCTCATTTGATTTTTAGTTAATATAAATTACCATTTATCTTTTATTTACTTTTTACATGTATAACAAAAAAATATATACAAAAATTTCACAAAAATTATTGTATTTTTTAATTTTAGTGATTTTGTAAATAATTTGTTCTGCTGTATAAAAATAATGTCATAATAGATATATTTTACTTGTTTCAACATTTAAAAATCTTGTTTTTGATTTAAGTTGAAATATATGTTTTTAATATAAAAATTCCCCGATTTCATCTCGACCCGTTCCGTCTTATCCTGTTTCATATTTCCTATGTAATGCAAATAGGACATATATTTTTGTTCCCAAATTTCCGTTCCGTTTCCATTTCCACAAAATCTTGTTCCGAATTCCCATTTGCCCACCCCTACCTAATATTACCTGATTAGTTTCACCATGCAGTCATTAACTTAATGAAAAAGCTCTAGATTTGATCATAATCCAACTTAGAAAAAATGTACTGCATCATCAACAACAGTCGCCTATTCACCGAGATTAGTAGGCCTTATCCGTCTCTAGTGCAAGAAGTTGACCGCACAATTCGTAACAAACTATACATTCTGGATAGAACGGCGGAATCTACAGCCAACAACGCCCAAAACACTTCTTACCTCCAGCTCTGGTTTCAGCACTTCCAACCTTGACTACCCACTTCATTGCTCCTTCTCAACAGCGTCCTTACCTACGGCTTGAAGTCTGCTACAACTTTTTGTGCTAACGCACTTTCGTTCTTTTGTATCCGTTTCCTTTTTGCTGTTTATGTTTCAAAACTTCAAACTCCCAATTGACTGGTGTCTTGGGACTATTCTAAATTGGTCCTTTTTTTGGTAATTTATTTTAAACTTTTGCAAAAAAAAAAGAAAAACAACTCGATGTCAAAGAATGACTAACTGACATAACTAGGAGATTCAACGAGTTGTTTCAAGAGACTAGGCTCGTGTTTCATTCCTGACGACTGATCCAAACGTAGAACGAGCTTCGTGAGTGTTGTCGACTTCTCCAAAAAATATCTAACCAGTTTCAGTTCCGTTGCCTTCTCTGCGACCAAGCTCGCAATTTCAACCGTTTCAAGGGATGACACCAAACAACTAGGTAACACAGTTGAAAAAACTTCAGTTTCCTTTGCCACTGCATAACCATCACCCATGTCCTGCAATCACAAATCCACAAAAACTCAAATCAAGAAATGAATATAATTAAAAACTGCTAAGTTAAGCAAAATCATGCATCACCATGATGAGGTGTCTCAGATTCGGGCAGCTCTCAAGAAGGAATGGCAACAGCTCTAGAAGCATGGTTGAGTCCATAGGAAGACATAAACAGGACACGTTGTGGAATTTGGGTCGTGGATTCAAGTGCGTGATACCATAGATAAGCTGCCAGCACATGCATGAAGTAGATATATATATCAAGTGAATTGTATAGAGAGAGATAAATATGTATATATATGTACCGAAAGAGTCCTCCGTGAGATGGTCATATCTCTAACACCTGAAAATTTATTGACAAGATTATATATGACATTATCAAGTGCCCATTTAGAGTCCACATCAATATTAACCTTGACCAAAACACCCATATCCATTATTGTGAAGCTTGTGTATTGGTATACATGGAGACTCAGGTATTTGAGTCTCGGAGCATCAATCAAAACTGCGTTTCCACCAACTTTATCATCGGAGAAATCCATATCTAGTGTTAGAGTCAAGCTCTTTACTGACTTAGAGCATACACGTAAGTAACTCTACTACGTTATCTGATGGACTACTTCGTATCACTAACCACTACAACAAAAAGCTCATATTGTATCATATAATTTTAATCATTAAATCA
>OVAP01002859.1:0-18173 GCA_900406295.1 Aurinia saxatilis
AGGAGTTCTCAGCCTATCATAAGAATGAAGAAGAAAATCAGAACAAGTCACTCACACCATGGCTAACACACATAGATAGTTAACCTGATTGTGTAGACACATCGGGCCGCTGAACTCCTCCTTAAGCCTAACAACCTTGGCACGGGTGCTCTCAACGTGGTGAAGGAACTTCTCTTTGATCCCTTTCACCTGACCTTCGAGCGCCATAGCTTTAGCTCCCTCCTTCGTTGCTTTCTTCTTGTGACGGAGGGCCCGCTTCCCTTCTTTCTCCGCCCTGTCAGTCAAGCGTGCGACCTCCTCCTCGTGGCTAGCAGACTTCCCCTTCAGGTCGGCCAATTGGTCTTCGTGGGACCTCTGGATCTTCCTATGCTCATCAGACTCCGCACGGGCCCCATGGAGATCAGCCTAGTACGCATTCACCAATGCGTTCTGATAAGCAATGAACTTCAACAAAGCAGACAACAAGTTAGTCTTGAGCAAAAAACGATCCATAAAATCAAGAGATCACTCATATCCATGCCAACAGCGGATGCATCCATGTACAAATATCGATGCTCAAGGGACCCCACCGGAACGAATGGCTCCCCGAACCGAACGACACGAGCAAGGTAGTCGCGACAACACGCCTATCAAACTCTGGAGGAACAACATCCAGGGGTGGGACCTCCTTTTCTACCACCGATGGTTGAGCCTCTTTCGCCTTCCTTGTCCTCTTGCGCGGACCATCAACGGCAACACCCTTGCCCTTGTCAACTCTCGGGGTCCCACTGGTCGTTACTCGTGACGAGCTGCCGGAACGTGCTGCAGGACACGCACGACCAACCTGCGACACTCCAGACTGTGCATCGGTCTCACCAGCAGTCTTCCCTTCAAGGATCATGTCCATAAGAATCATCCTCGCCTTAACAATCTCAAATGTATTGTCTGAACGGATTGGAGATTCGAAGCCGGTCCCACGAAAGCGAACATGCTCTACTCTATCCAAGGAGAAGGTCTTCTTCCAATGAGTAGAATTCGTTCGCAGGGTCTGAAGCAGCAACGACCAACCTTCCACGCCTCTGAACGAGATATGATGCTCTGCATAAAAAAAAAAAAAACAATGAAGGGCCATATAAACATTCAAGCAATTTCAGGAACAAGGCATGAACTCTAAAGAAGTAACGCAGGTGGGCCGGACCTTTAGGGCCCTATTAAGATCTAACTCGATGAAAGCCACCGCCTTCAGTGGAGTGACGATCAATCTTGACATAAAAGAAATGTTCATCCCAGTGGTGAACCTTCCCTGGGAGACCTCTGATAATACCTTGGCCCCGCTTCTCCGAGATAGCATATGTAAACCGAGTTTTGCTGGTGGGACGGATCGACAAGACATGGGATAAGAAATCGGATTTCACCGTGACCCCACACTCGATGCAGCAAACCATGGTCGCCACCAGATGTCGGAGTCCATTGGGAGGAAGCTGAGATATGCATAGCTTGTAGCTGGCTAGGAAATCAACAAAGAGATCTGGAAGAGGCAACCACATCAACGCCTTACAAAAGAATCTCTCCAACAGACAGAAGTAGCATAGAGGAGCACTCTCAATACGATCGGAAGGAGATGGGATGATGATCTCCACGTCATGGGGAATAAGAAACACCTTCCGAAGCTTGTCAGTTGAAAACCTATCAGACAATGTGGATCCAAGCGGGACAGGCGCAATCCTCCTCACATTCGGACGTTTGGCTTGGTTATTCAAGATGGCCCGATCAGTCTCAATCATAGCCTTCACCGCATCATACTTGATGGAGAAATCGTCATAGGGCTCCATCTCCACCTTGAAATCAATGCATGGTTCCTCATCATCACCGAACATTGGTAAAGCAATATTATGGGTCCCGTAATCATCTTGGGCGTCGTCAACCCCATTATCACTACTCCCACTACTACTACCAGAAGAACCCGACGGTTCATCATCCGACATCTCACTAAGAAGACGTCTCCTTGGTTTAGGATTACCATTACCCACGGAACACCTCCTAAGCACGTTATCTCCTAGGATAGATGTAATGTAGCCCGCGCAAAATGGAGATTGGACCATCATGGGACCCGAGAGCGCTTGGCCCGCGCCTAACCAAGAGACGAAGCCCGCGGGACCAGCCGACCCATCGTAGCCCGCGGATGGCGTTGAAGCCTCTTCTCTGCGAACTTGACGGAGCCGGGACCCACGATCGTAGCCCTCACGCTGAATGGAGCCTCTTTCCTCGTAAGCTTCACTAGGCCGGGACCCACAGTCATAGCCTGCACACCAAGTGTTCTGTCCATCCTCGCGAGCTTCACCGTGTCGGGACCCACGGTCGTAGCCCGCACACCACGAAGTCTCCTCTTCCCCGTGAGCTTCAGCCTCACTGTGGGCTCCACCATGGTCGTAGCCCGCACACCACGAAGTCTCCTCTTCCCCGCGAGCTTCAGCCTCACCGTGGTGCAGCCCTAGCATAGGACATGATTCTGATAATGTCCTTGGCTTGGCAAATGTAGAGAACTGTGCGGAGCTCATGATTCAGTTAATGGCCTTGGCATTTTCAAATGTAGGTAATGCCAAGGAGGTGACTTAGGTAGACTTCCTCGGCACTTCTTAGTGTGGGGGTCAAATATCCCCACTTATAACCATAGGAAAGCAGTCGAAAGAAATGACTAAGTCTTGAACACTTAAGTCGAGGTCATCTACTAAGACATGACCTCGGCCACGCTTCTACTAAAAGATGCGGAACAAGTCTAACTGAGTCACTTCCCGGCATAATCTGCATTTGAACATGCCGAGAACATTACTAAACCATGAGCTCGGCATAGTTCTCTACCTTCACCATGCCGAGGACATTTTTGGTATCATGTCCTCGACCAGGGCTGCACCACATACATCATGCCAAGAAAATAACTGAATCATTTCCTCGGCCCATTCTTGTTTATTCCCGAAGGCCGAGATCGTAAGCATATAATGGTGGGCCGAGCAGACACTCTGAATAGCCCAGTACCTATCAAAGGCCGAGAAGATCGAAGACCAAACAGACGAGCCGACCTGAATGAAAAGGCAAGATGAATCAGGAATATACAAGAAAATCAGGAATATAGACTTCTTATGTTAAACTTGTAGATCATCTCTTTTTGGCTTAAGAACCCTATAAGCTTACGATACGAAAGACGGCCTCTTATTCATATTAATACAAAAGCTCTTGCCAATTCTTTGTGTTTGTGCTCGTGCTCTTTGCTTCGAGTTTCCCTCTCTAGAATCTCGAATAAATAGTGATTGTGTGTTTTTACCCACACAATTTGGCGCCGGCTGTGGGAAATCGAAGACTTTCTAACAAACCCAATCACCAAGCAAAGACTATGTCAGACGAACAAAAGACTTCGGTGGGAAATAATCCACCCGAGACGACTCCACCGTTCACCATCACGAGAACCATCACAGACGAACAGGGAGCCACTCGCACCGAGGTTAATCCCGAAGCTGTCGCGGTAACCATCGCCGACCTCGCTCAGAGAGCCGCAAGACAGGAGGAGACAAACTTTGGAATCCTCAATCAGCTGAATATTATCTCCACCCAGCTCACCGGTGCAAGGAAGCCTTCGAGAGGAGTTCCGACCAACGCTCGAAGTGCTCAACTTTTATGGAGAAAGATTTCAGCCACCATCGAACACTTTCAGGATCCCGGATCCTACTCGGCTTCCTCCTCCTCCTCCAAGTCCGAGGCTCGTTGCTACCCGCAAATCGACGAGGAACGCAGAAGGTAAAGTCAAACAGGAAGCCGAGGACGAAGTTGTCCTCGGCCCTAACGGCGAGCAAGCCCCCGAGTCTGAAGCTGAAATCAATGAGGAAATAATCTCTGATGAGACCGAGGTGCTTACGAGGAATCCGAGCATCGAGATCTCCGTGCCGAGTTGGAGGAGATGAAAGCGATGATTGCTAGAACTCAAGACGGGCTCAAAGCAGTCCAGTCCCAGGTTCACCGAGGAACATCCTCAGCCCCAGCAATCGACACATGCTAGAAGAAGCGAGGAGAACGCCATTTACTCCCGCGATTACAGCGGTGAATATCCCTGATCCGGAGAATATGAATATTATAGTGTTCAAAGGATTCACTGATCCTAAAGCCCACTTACTGCTTTCCAAGTAGCCATGGACCGAGCGAAGTTCCCACCAGTACAACGAGATGTTGGACTATGCCTTTTGTTCGCCGAACATCTCGAGGGGGCAGCACTACGCTGGTTCATTAAGCTTGAACCATACTCAGTGGGAAACTTTGATACACTGTAGACTAAGTTCCAAACGTAGTACAACATACCGGCAGGTTCATAACCAACCGGAAAAGACCTATGGAACATCCGACAGGGGAAAAACGACTCACTCCGTGACTGCATAGTTAGGTTCAAATCCACCTTGACACAAATCGATGAAATGGGAGACGAGTCAACCCTTGAAGCTTTGAAGCAAGCCCTGTTGTTTACCGGTAAACTCCACTGATCCTTGGCAAAGCATCCAGTGGTTACCGTCCAAGAGGCTCTCCAACGAGCAGTAGGATACATAGCCGACGAGGAACAGATACTAACCCTTCAAGCCAAGCAGGGAAGGTCGACGAGCCAACTAGCGCCCACCTCGTCTCAGCCAACGACTAAAACAAAGACTGAAAACAGACGCTACATGAACCACGAAGGGTCGACCCAAGGTGGTGCTTATAACTATCTCGTGGAGTACTCCGAAGACAACGAATGCAACCACGTCGAGAACAAAGCTGGAAGTTTTTTCGGCCGAGGTAGCGGCCGAGGAGGAGGCAAAATGGGCGGCCGAAGATGAGGTCGTTCGAACCAATGGCTTCTCTAGAACGCCAACGACGAAAATGCTTTTTGCGACCATCACCAGAACAAGGGAGATAGCAATGAAAATTGCAAAGTTCTGTGAGCCCTCTTGGCCAAGTGTCTGGCCGTGGGAAAATTGGGAGGTTTCGACGTTAAAGACTTCCCAAGGCCAAAGAAAGACGAGCCACGTCCTGCTCCTCATCAAGACGATCTAGAAAAACAAGAAAGGGACGAGGAACAAGACCAACAACGAGGACCTCGGCCTCGAATCCATATGATCATGGGGGGATCTCAGTATTATTTTGATACTGTGTCCTCCATAAAAGCCTTCTAACGACAGGACGACTCTATCTCGAGAGTGACGGCCGACCCCGATATTCGTGACCACAGTATGTCGTTCGAAGGCAAAGATGCGAGAGGGATCATTCACCCTCATAACGATCCTCTGGTGATCGAACTCGTCGTCAACGACTTTGAGGTAACCCGGATCCTTAGCAATTAATACAAGAAGTATGGTGGATGTGATATTCCGCGAAACTCTCCAACGTATGAATATCCCCCTCACCGATATCACACCGACCCCGAAACCGTTAACAGGTTTTTCGGGAGAGGCGACAATGATTCTGGGGACTAACAGGTAGCCAGTCCAAGAACTGGGCATAACACATCAACTTTTATGTAGCCGACCACCCTGCCATCTACAACGCGATACTCGGCACGCCCTGGCTAAACGCCATGAAAGCGGTTCCATCTCCTTACCATATGTGCGTTAAATTTCCAACGCCCATGGGAGTCAGAACGATTAGACGCAGCCAACGAGAATCCAGAGTGTGTCTTCTGGCCGAGCATAAGCTTCGACAGCCAGTGACCGATCGGAAGCCGGAGGCCGAAGGGAAAAAGAGGCGAACAGACCATGACGAAGACAAACAGTTGTCGATCGCCTTATAGCAATTACAGATCACGGAGTCTCACGATAGACTAAAAGGCAAGGACTCCGTAATACCTTTATGCATCGACGATAGACACCCGGAGCGATGCGTGGAATCGGCAGCACACTCAAGGACCCACTTCGATCACGGATCATCCAGCTAGTCAAAAGTAACATGGGTGCATTCGCATGGGCAGACGAGGATATGAATGGTATTAGTATGGAGAGGGCATGCCACGAACTTAACGTGGACCCTTCATTTAAACCTGTCAAGCAAAAAAGGCGTAGGCGTAGGCTAGGCGACGAACGAGCTGAGGCGGTCAACACCGAAGTAGAACGATTACTGAAGGTCGGTTCCATCATGGAATCCAAATTATCATATTGGATTGCAAATCCAGTAGTTAAAAAAAACAAGAACGGGAAGTGGCGAGTATGCGTAGATTTCACATACCTGAACAAAGTCTGTCCCAAGGATAGCTTCCCACTTCCTCATATCGACCGTCTGGTCGAAACTACCGCTGGAAACGAGCTTCTGAGCTTCATGGACGCTTTCTCGGGCTACAATCAAATCTTCATGCATCCCGACGACCGCGAGAACACAACCCTTATCACTGACCAAGGAACGTATTGTTACAAAGTCATGCCCTTCAGATTGAAAAACGCGTGAGCCACCTACCAGCGCATGGTCAACAAGATGTTCACAAAACAGCTCGGCAAGACCATGGGAGTCTACATTGATAACATGCTGGTCAAGTCCTTGAAGGCCGACGATCATGCCAACCATCTCGCTGACTGCTTCCAAGAGCTCAACACCCATAACATGAAGCTCGGTTACTTGGTCACCAAGCGTGCAATAGAAGCCAACCCCAAGCAGATTGAAGCCATCGACTCCATGCCCTCACCCAAGAAAGCCAAGCATATCCAGCAGCTCACATGCCAAGTAGCAGCTCTAAACCGCGTCATCTCACGGTCAATACATAATTGTTTACCTTTCTAAAAACCCCTTCGTAACACAAGGCTCATAGAATGGACTGACCAGTGCGAAATTGCTTTTCATTAGTTGTAGAAGTATTTAAAGACTCATTCAGTCCTATCTAAACCTATAGAGGGGGAACCTCTATTTTTGTACATTGTCGTTTCAGCGGCGGGAGTCAGCAATGCTCTGATCAGAGAAGAAGGCAACAAGCAGCGAACAGTATTCTATGTCAGCCAATCTCTAACTGGTGCTCAGACACGCTATCCACTGATGGAAAAACTTGCTCTCGCAGTCATAATCTCGGCAAGAAAGCTCAGGCCCTACTTTCAATGCCACACGATCATTGTGCTTACCGCGTATCCACTACGCTCGATTCTACATAGCACGAGTCAATCTGGTCGTCTTGCTATCAAAATTCAGCGAGTATGACATAGAGTACCGACCTTGAACTGCAGCCAAAGCACAAGTCCTCGCTGATTTCGCAGAAGAATTCACCATAGACGCCTCCTCGACTTCAGTCAAGATATCTCAGGACACCCCCTCGGCGCTCAACGCCGACAACACTTCGGCAACACTGGTGGACACTACCTCGGCTTCTAACGAGTCCATAAATTTAGCGGAATTAATGATGGAACCGGCCGAGCAAACCCAGGTTCACAAACGACGTCCCACTTGGACCCTGCATTCATATGGATCGTCTTCCAATCAAGGTTCTGGGATCGGCATCTACCTGACGACGCCAAACGGAGAGCTCACCGAGCAATCTTTCCGTTTGAACTTCGAAGCTTCCTACAATGAGTCTGAGTACGAAGCCCTCATCGTCGGATTGCGATTAGCTCATGAAATGGAGATCAGGAGGCTCCATGCTTTTTGTGATTCCCAACTCGTCATCAACCACATTCATGGAGATTATTCGGCTCGCGATGACAGGATGGAAGCTTATCTGGACATCGTTTGGACTCTCACATCAAAGTTCGACGAATTTACGCTGACTCGGATCCCACGATCCGAAAATTCATCGGCAGATGCCCTAGCCGCCTTAGGCTCAGCATCGATCTCTGACTTTTGTCGAGTCATCCCGGTCAAATTCATCGAGACTCATAGCATCCAATCTACTCATCACGTGGTATCGATCAATCCTCTCTCAGAAGAAGCCGATCCCGTTCTAGTCCCAATGGAAGTCGACCAAACGAATGATGACTTCGTCCCATACGGATGCGACACATTTTGGATAGGCAGGCTTTAGGAGTTTATTACAGAAGGAGCCGCCCTGGCTGACAAATGGGTACCTCGGAAACTCAAAGCTCAGGCCGCAACATACTCGATCGCAGAAGGCACCTGTACAAATGAGCCGATCTAGACCACTGCTCTGATGCGTCAAAGGAGAGGCAGCTCGTCGTATCATGCAGACGTACTCGACAGGTCCTGCAGCAATCACTCAGGTGGCCGAAGCCTAGCCGTGAAGATCAAGACCCATGGTTTCTTCTTGCCGACAATGCTCAAAGACTACGAGTAATTTGCGGCTAGGTGTGAGAAATGCAAGAGACATGCTCCAATGCTACACCAGCCTGCCAAACTACTATCATCGGTCTCGGCTCCTTACCCCTTCATGTGTTGGTCTATGGACATCGTCGGGCTCATGCCTAACTCCAAGACAAAAAAACTCCTCCTCGTCCTCACGGATTATTTCTCCAAATGGGTCAAAGTCGAGTCCTATGCCACATTAAGGATGCTCAGGTGGACCACTTCGTCTGAAAATTCATCATTTGCATTCATGGGTTAGTGCAGATTTTTATAGTAATGGAAGGGAAAATGAACCGTTTCCATCTCGAGAGGCACACGGAATCTGTTCACCTTACAAACAGTTAGTCATTTCTAACCCTCGACTGCAAGTTCGGCATTACCTCGCACGATTGTATCCAACCTTGCGAACTTGGGAGGGGGGGCTAACTGTGGGGTCAAATATCCCCACCTATGACCATAGGAAAGCAGTCGAAGGAAATGACTAAGTCTTCAACACATAGGTCGAGGTCATCTACTAAGATATGACCGCAGCCACGCTTCTACTAAAAGATGTCGAGCAAGTCTAACTGAGTCACTTCCTCAGCATAATCTGCATATGGACATGCCGAGAACATTAATTGAATCGTGAGCTCGACAGAGTTCTCTACCTTCACCATGCCGAGGACATTCTCGGTATCATGTCCTCGGCCACGTTTTGTACCACATACATCATGCCGAGGAAATAACTGAGTCATTTCCTCGACCCATTCTTGTCTATTCCCCAAGGCCGAGTTCGTTATCATATAATGGTGGGTTGAGCATACACTCTGAATAGCCCAGTACCTATCGAAGACCAAGAAGATCGAAGCCCAAACAGACGAGCCACCTGAAGGAAAAGGCAAGAAGGATCAGGAATATACGAGAAGATCTAGGAGTTTAACTTAAATAGAGGTCGGCATAATCTTGTATATATAGACTTTTTAGGTTAAACTTGTAGAACATCTCTTTCTGGCTTATGAACCCTAAAAGCTTATACTATGAAAGATGACCTCTTATTCAAATTAGTACAAAAGCTCTTCGCCAATTCTTTGTGTTTGTCCTTAGCTCTTTGCTTCGAGTTTCCCCCTCAAGAATCTCGAACAAAAAGTGATTGTGTGTTTTTACCCACACACTTAATTATTGTGTCGCCGAGGTCATGCCTTAGACTGCTGATTTATGATCGTAGGTGGGGATATTTGACCCCCACATTTATCTGCCTAAAATCCTGAATAGTTTAATCCATGAAACCTAGAAGAATTCTCTGAAACCCAACAACTACAACAATAGTTTATTTATCTTTTTCATTTATTTCATTTTGTATTTCATAAACCAAAACCTTTCCAATTGATCGAACAACTAAACCGATTCGATCAATTAAAAAACAAAAAATCATATTTTTTTTGTTTAGCTCAAGTTGAATCGATTTTGCTACTGTGTACATTTTGTCTCCCTGTGGATTCAATCCCTAAGTACAACTGAGAGAGCTTGTGCGCTTTCATGAATATTTTGGGTGAAAACTAAATCCCCATCAGGTATAAATGCCTGTTGATTCCCTAAATGGGTTTGGTTTCGCTCGAAGATCCTAGGCTCAGGTGCTGGCATTGAAAGCCATTGCAAGAATCCCGAGGAAAGTAAGGTCTCATGCGAGGTGGGTATTGTCTGTGGGTGCCATCAGCCCTCCATTGTCTCGTTGAGGCTTGAGTTGGTACCTAAAACAAGTGAAGTAAGAATGTAAAAATGAAAAAACTAAGAGATAAAAGTACTGAAAATGAAATAAGGGAAAGGCTTAGTCTGGAGTTTGCTCGTTATGCTAGTGGTACACCGTTGCTCCCCGGCAACGGCGCCAGAAATTTGATGGGGATTTAGTTTTCACCCAAAATAGGTCCTGCAAGCACACAAGTCGTCGAATTCACAGGGAGCAAAGTGTACGCAGTAGCACGTCTAAGTCCACTCAAGCTAGCAACAAATATAAGATATGTTGGTGACGATCGATCGACAATGTGAATTGATCGATCGATTGGTGCGTTTTTCGTCAATTGCAGATTATGCGTTCGATCGATTGATGCCTGCAAATGCTAAAATGAAATAAAACTTAAGAAAAATCAATAAATAAAAGCGTTAGAAAATCAGGCAATGCATCAGAGAATCACGAATTGAATTATTCAGATAATGGCTTGTGTAAATATCCTAGTTAAAGCTATATAGGTGAAATCAGTATTAACTGACCTTCCTTATGGTCAGGCTTTGCCAGTCTAGTTTGATTGATATCCAAGTTAACTTTAACATATATCCTTTCAGAAAGAGAATCTATGGGCTCATCAACCAATCAATCTAGGCATTAAGTTCACAAAATCAAAATCTACCAAACTATTAAATAGTAAAGCTTTAACTATCAAGTTCTCAATCTCTTACTCTAAGTGGTGTATTAGTAGCAGGTTTATCCTATGATTGAATTAAGATCTGATATGAAAGTAAGCTTATTAACTGGTCATTACACAGCCATATTGCCTATCCATCTAACCATGAATTCTCCTAGCAAAACCTTATTCCTAACTAAAGAACTACTCCATCATGCTTAAGACAAACATAATAACAATGGAAATTGCAATAATATAAATCAGTAAGGGCTCAGAACAGCTTCTCTGGAATGCAGAGATTACAAACTTCGTCCTTGAAAGCAATGACCAAAGTAGATCTTCTGTGATTATCTCCAACTTATCATGATATCTCCTCAAATGCAACAGTCTTTATCTGAATTTGTTCTCAAAGCTTCCTTGGATTATTAGGCCTTGATCGATCGGTGGGCCTCTCCTCCGGTCGATTGGGCCTTCATCTTATACGGGTTTCTGGATACATCTTCAATGATTTGGCCTTAACTTCTTACTCCTGAGGGCAAACAACTTGATTTCAAGCCCATGTGACAGCTAAGTCACATGGCTTAATTGTCTTAACTCCTCACTTTAATCCAAAACAAACATCTTCTTCATCTGGTCCTGGACTTCTGATGTTGATTTGTTGGACTTGATAAAAAATGCCCATTTATGACCTAAAATGCATCATTTCCACAAAAACACTTTGCAAACAGAGAAATGTGAAATCCATTAGTTTATCTTCCAAATCAGATGGTTTCTTCATGAAAAGCACCAAAAATCCATATCGAAAAGCGGTAAAATATCAGTCTTATAAACACGCGAGCTGGTTCTGGTCCAGAGGTTGCGGGATAGACACGAAGGGAAGAGAGGCGAGTTGTGGCTGAAGCCAGGTCGCAGGATAAGTGCATGTACGGGAAAACGCGAGCCAGGGTCGACTCCGTGTCGCGGGATGAACACGAGAGGAGAGGACGCGAGCTGGACCTGGCCTGTGGGTCGCGCGTCCCTCTCCAAAACATGATCCGCGAGCCATCATGTCTTGCGGGTCGCGAGTTGGTTTCCGAGGAGAAGTTACGCGAGCCAGACATAATCTATGATTCTCGGGAAGGATTGAAAGGGGAAGCAGCAACCCGGAGCTCGTCCGTGGACCGCGGGAGATTCCTCCGACCCTCTCATGGGTTTCTCCATGCATCATAAGTGCCGTGATTGATCCTTGATAAAATACCCAAGGTCGCATAGAACATTGATTATAACTCTCGGTGACGAGGAACTATCCATGAATTAATACTTAGTCGTTTTTATGTTATCAATCTCAAGGGGTGGAATCCGACCCCCACAAACCCAATGTTTCAGCTTCCGTAAAACGAGAACCATTATGTCACATGTGAAGGCAACCAAGCGTGTTGATAATGTGATGAGAGGAAGAGACAACCAGAATACACAAGTGGCATTTGTGGGTTAACTGAAGAATCCTGGAAAAGGATATGAAGGTGAAAACAAACCAGTGTGCACCGCCTGTAAAAGGAGTGGACACACATCTAAAACATGATTTCAGGTGGTGGATTATCCAGAATGGTGGGGTAACAGACCAATACAGAATGGACGTGGTTGGAATTAAGGAGTTGGATATGGGAAAGGAGCCTTGGTACATGCAAATTCACCAATTGTTTAGAACTCATGAGAAGTGAGTTTAGAGGCCGAGAAACAAGGCTACACGGGTTTAACTAATAAAAAATGGAAAGTCTTGATCAAGTTGTTGGAAGAGAAACAAAACTATGCACCACGTCTATACGGTAAGTCTTCCTCGACATAATGGGTACTTGGTTCTGGAGCCTCTAACCACATGACAGGTTATCGAGATGTGATTGCCATGTAATGTGGGGCTTCCCAAAGGAAGTAAAAGTCTATCTAGAGAGAAAGGGACAGTGATGTTTGATGAAGAGTTTAAGCTGAAAACGTGTTTTTGTGCCTGATTGGAGATGCAACTTGATTTTAGTCTCTCAACATGTAGAGGATTTAGATGTGGTTATGCATATTGATAACAAAGGGTGTGTTGTTTAAGATTGTACAACAAGGAACCTGAGTGGAGTGGGGGAGCTTAGAGATCGACTATATTTCTTTAAGAGGTTGGCGAATTTTCAAGCTTTCCAAACAAATAAGGACGAGGCTGATGATGTGTGGCATCAAAAGCTTGGACACCCGTCCAGTGGAGTTTATGATTTGCTTCATGTAGTTGATAGTAGAGTTAGAGATTTCTCAACTTGTAGCACTTGTATGAAAGTAAAACAGTCTCGTGATGGATTTCATTCAAGTGAGAATAAAAGCAATGAAGTGTTTGAGATGATACACTACGATTTATGGGGTCCATAGACGATTACTCAAGAGGAGAGTGGGTGTAACTAATGAAGAATAAAGCTCAAGTGGGGATAACATTGAGAAACTTTATGGCTCTGCGATAGTTTAATCAGCAAGTTAAGATTGTGAGAAGTGACAATGAGACGGTGTTTTCCTCTCTCACAAAGGAATTTTGTGAGCAAGGAATAATCATCAAACGTCTTGTGTGTGAACACCACAACAATATGGAATAGTGAAGAGGAAGCACCGCCATATCTTGAATGTGCCATGTGCACTTTTATTTCAGTCTTCTCTTCCTCTTAAATTTTGGGGAGAAAGTTTCTTGACCGCAACACATTTTATAAACAGGACACCATCGAAGATACTGAAAGGGAAAACAATGTATGAGATCATACATGGGAAGGAGCCAATGTATGATATGTCTCGCATTTGCTCACAAATAGCATAGGGACAGAGACAAGTTTGGATCACGCATCAAAAGATGCATGTTTTTTGCTATCCTTTTGAGAAAAAAGATGAAACTTATTTGATCCAAAAACAGAGGAGACGTTTTTGTCTACGAATGTTAGTGTAGAGACACAATACGGAATAAAGCTCGAGTATCAATGGATCACGAGTTAACATTCGTAGCTTGATTCAACACCTTCTTGAAGATCGATAGATTGTAAGGAGGAAGAAGACAAGACTTGTAAGAGAAGATGTTCTCTGTTTTAATTCAATTAACAAAAAACCCGAGTTCAATAATAAAGAGTACAAAGTTATTAAATAGGCTGGACACAGCCGACTCTCTTTGACAAAAACCCTAAAGAGTAAAAGGAAAGACAATCTCACGAAAAGGAAATAGAACAAAACTCAAAACAGAGTAACTTGCTTGACAAGTTACGAGGTACAAGATGTGGCTTCATCAGGTCTCCCGGGGTAGGAAGAAAATTCGACCTCGAATTTTCAACCTCGTCATCAACTACATAAGGAACAAGATGTTTCACATTGAAGACATCGGCCGTTTTCATTTGAGGAGGTAGCTGAAGTCGATACGCATTGTTGTTGATTTTCTCTAAAATGGTAAGAGGACCAATCTTGCGTGATTTAAGCTTATTGTCCGTACCAGGCGTGAACCGTTCCTTTGTCAACACAGCCCATACCAAATCACCTAATTGAAAATGAACGTCACGTCTATGAGCATCAGCATCCGTCTTATATCTTGTTGTGGCAGACTCCAAGTTAGACTTAACTTGTTCATGGATGGCCGCAAAATGTTCAATAAAATCGCGCGCACGGCCGTGAACGCGCGTACGATCCGGCGTGAGAGCCAGGTATGATGGACAGCGGGGAAGACTTCCATACACCCCCTGAAAAGGGCTAAAACCAGTGCTTATATTGACAACACGATTATGAGCAAATTCAGCTTGACAGAGAATAGAATCCCAACTTTTAATATTATCTCCAACAAGGCACCGCAACAAATCACCCAAAGCTCAATTTGTGACCTCTGTTTGACCATCGGTTTGAAGATGATATGCCGAGCTCATATCCAACTTAGTACGTAAGAGGCGCCATAGAGATCGCCAAAAATGGCTTAAAAAGCGAGAGTCCCGATCAGAAACAATGGACAAAGGAAGACCATGAAGCTTGTAAACCTCGCGGAAAAAGAGGATGGCCACTTGAACCGCATCAGTGGTCTTCTTACAAGGTATAAAATGTACCATTTTGGAGAAACGATCAACCACCACAAAAATAGAATCATTAGATCGTTGGGTACGCGGTAAACCGAGAACAGAATTCATACTAATATCAGTCCATGGTTCTCTAGGTATCGGCAAAGGCAGATATAAACCTGCGTTCGTTGCTTTGCCTTTTGCTGCTTGACAAATTTCTCAACGCATGATAAAGCGTTCAACATCACGGCGTAAGGAAGGCCAAAAGTATGAGGCACTAACCAATTTAAGCATGCGGTCGCGTCCAATGTGGCCTTCTCCATGGAGTTCTCGAATCAAATGGAGACGCAAACTGCATTCGGGAACACATAGTTGTGCATCGCGAAACAGAAAACCATAAAAAATAAGATATGTAGAACCGACTCCTTGCTCTGCATCACGCCATATGTTTCCAAAGAAAGGATTAGTGGGATACAAATCTGCGAGCATATAAAACCAGGAACCGACACATGTAAAGTCGTGAGTAACGAATGACGACGACTCAATGCATCCGCGACCTTGTTAAGAGACCCCGCCGTATGTTTAATAACAAAAGAGAACTGCTGCAAATAAGCAAACCATGATGCATGTCGGGCAAAGACTTTATCTTGAGAACCCATGTGCTTAAGTGCTTCATGATTTGTGTACAGAATAAACTCGCGATGAAACAAGTAGTGACGCCAGTGTCTGACTGCTTGTATTACGGCATAGAGTTCCACATCATAAGTACTACAGCGAAGGCGCAAACCAGCAATCTTTTCACCAAAAAATGCTATCGGTCGGCCAGATTGGCTCAGGACGGCTCTCAACCCTGTCTTAGACGCATCACAATGTAACTCAAAAGCTAGGGAAAAATTTAGAAAAAAAAAAACGGAGCCGACGTAAGTTTGGTCTTTATAGTCTAGAACGCAAGCTCAGCCTTAGGCCATCTCCATCCCTCATCTTATGAGGAAGTCTTCCCATTATTTAAATATTATATACTGAAAAAAATAATATTATTTTAATGTTTAGTGTCTTTAAAATTTAAGATTTGTGTCTTTAATGTCTGTGGGAAGACATTTTTGGGGAAGATGTCTCTAATTCAAATACCCCTTATCATTTAATTATTGATATTTTTGTAACTTCAAATTTTTAATATTTCTAGAGACACTCTCCTCATATGTGCAATGGAGGTGCTCTTAGGGGTTCATTGAAACGAGACCGATTTCATACAGTTGGTCAATGGTGCCATGATGCTACAAAAATGATGAATGAAACGTCGATAAAAAGACGCCAAACAATGGAAACTTCGAACCTCAGTGACTGATGTGGGCGTCGGCCAAGACTGTGAAGCTGATATCTTCAAGGGATCAACCTGAAGACCACGCGACAAAATAACATAGCCCAAAAACAGAACTTGATCCACACCAAACACACACTTCTTCGTGGTTGGAAATAACCGTTCACGACTCAAAATTAGCAAAACATCATGGAGATTACCTATATGCTCATCTAAGGAGGAGCTATAAAAAAGAATATCATCAAAATACACCACAATGCAACGGCTAAGAAGCGGTCTAAGCGCCTCATTCATAACCCGCATAAATGTGCTTGGCGCGTTGGACAACCTAAATGGCATAACTAACCACTCAAAGAGCCCTTCACGTATCTTAAAAGCTGCCTTCCATTCATCTCCAGGCCGAATCTGAATTTGATGATAGCCACTACGCAGATCTAACTTGGTGAAGATGGAGGCCGAACCAATTTGATCTAAAAGATCATAAAGATGAGGAATGGGAAATATGTATCGAACAGTGATCTTGTTAATGGCTCGACTATCAACACACATACGCCAAGTCCCATTTTTTTTTGAAAGAGTAACGCCGGTACGGCACATGGACTCAAACTTTCACGGATATAACCCTTGGCTAATAAGTCTTCAGCCTGTTTACACAGTTCATCATGCTCTCTGGGGCTCATGCGATAGTGTGGACGGTTAGGCAACACCGAATCAAGAGCTAGATTAATGCAATGTTGTATCTTGCGCAAGGGTGCTAAACTGTCTGGCAAATCAATGATAAAGACATCATCAAATTCTGTTAACAAGTCGTTAAAAACCAACGGAACAGTTGGGGTCACGGATAATACTTGTGGCTTAAGACACAAAAGAAAGATGATATATGAATCCTGAGATTCTTCGAGAATGGCTGCTTTTGTGACGAGTAAAACACCGGTCCTTTTGTCTAAGGAGGTTCCACTGCAGAGCTGTGAATCAAAGGGTCAGATGAAACCTGAGAAGGTATGAGTGTGAGGCGACTACCTTCGTAAGTGAAGCTATGCGTATTTGTAAAACCATCATGAACCACACGTCGGTCATATTGCCACAGAAAATGGTACTCGACAACGCTTCGTGAAACGGATATTTGTCTTCGAGTTCAACCACGCAATCTTATATGGCGAAGGATGTGACTCCGTGAGCAATGCGAGTTTTCTAACAACTTCCTCGGAAATGGCATTCGTACAGCTCCCCGAATCAATAACTAGACGACAGACCTTTCCGCGCATCGTACAAGACGACTGAAAGATATAGGAACGCAATCATGATTCTTCAATGCTTTGTCGAGTAAAATTGTTGTGCCATAACATAAGCATATAATAAGTTGTACTTTTTACTAATTAAGACCTCGACAACTACAATGTATCGATGCAGTAGTTAAGGATCGAATCCACAAGTTCCAACTTCTACACTATGTCTAACTAAACTGTCTTATTAAGCTAAACCGAATATAAATGGGTTTTTGGTCGGTTTTACTAAATTACTACTTGTTTAAATTCAATGGGGATAAAAATGCTAGACTTAGGGGACATCAATGGCAGACAAATGAATTAACTGGATGACTATTCAAGTTCTAAACAACACAAACTTCAACTTAAACAGAATTCTAAATTGGTCCACTTTCGTGGTACCAATTACTTCTCTTAGCAAAGTAAACACCTAAACTCTCATTTGGGTTTAACTACCCTAGAGAGCATTTCTAGCACTGGTTTAATATGTTCACAAAATGCCTTAGCATCAACTTTCGTTGGCTAAGGACATTTTGCTCTCCTAAATGGGCTGTCATGAAACCTATTACACTTTCGTTTAATAGAAGTTCCTATGATCATAAACTAGGAGATCAAACTAGTCTAAACTAGTCTATACTCCACGTGTTTGCTCCTGTTAAGACTCTAAAATGACACTAAAGGACTCGAAAAACAGTTGAAAACCAGGGTTAGAACGAGTTAAAATAAAACGTTGAAGAAAGGTTTGAAAATGGGGACTCAAAGCTAGAAAGCATGCATTTTAAGTTCTAAGGACAGATTCGAATTAATGCTAATCTTTGACATGCGAAACCTTTACCCATTCAAGCTCAAAACATTCTAATCTGCTCCAATTTTATCTTTTAGCCCAATGCTAATGATCCCACTCAATTCCTATTCACCTTCCCTTTACATT
>OVAP01002860.1:0-18170 GCA_900406295.1 Aurinia saxatilis
TGATTCCATCTCGGAGATAACGATTCAGAACAACTACATATAATGCAAACAAATCATTATCAACAATTGTCAATTTAGAATCACCATATACTCGTCGGAATCGTCAATCGAGCAATGAAAATATCTAAATCAATATCACAATCGAATTTCTTGGGAAAAACTCACCTTTTCCTTAGCCCAATTCTGAGGGAGACGATGAGATGCAGAAGTATCCGCCTCATGATGATTTTCCCCATATTATGTAGCAATCCCTCGAATCAGATCACATGCAAACAAATCCGCCGATAAGATCAAATCACGACCGGAATCAACGAAATAAGCAATGGATTTCGAATCCAACGATCCTCTCCAATCCCAAATAATCGATCAATTCAACTCATAGATCAAAATCGAAGATTTTGTTGAGAAGAAAATGTTTTCTCCGTCGCGAAAGAGAAAAGGAGGAAAACAGAATTTCTCTTAAACTTTAATCACATGTAATCCCCTCTTGACACGTGGGTGTCTTCACAGCCTCTTTGTGATGTCTTCCGTGTGCCTCCACAGACACGCATCTATCTACAGGACGCATAAACTTTTAATTCTTCTTTTTCTTTAATTCCTTATTATGTTAAAGACACTCGTTTTTTTGTGCGTTGGAGGTGCTCTAACTGATCTGATCTGAGTTTCTTTGCTGGATAAAGACAACCTATCACTATTTTAAGAAACTTAATTCTAATGTAAAGTCTCAAACTTAAAATCTAGGCTATCAATTAGAGAAATTGAATGAGAAAACAAAGCAAGTAGGGGAGGAAGACATGAGTTAGAGATGTTTGGGCTTCTCTCATAGGACTGAATGAACAGCCCATTAACATGAATATGGGCCCAGGTCTTTACAAGATAGAATACGTGTCAAGTGGCGGGAGATCGTGGGATCCACATCATAGTTGTTGTTCTGAAACACCATTTTTTTACATGAAAAATGAAAATCATCATCTAACACTCTAACAGGTTCAGAAAAGCAACATTTGCTTCAAATCTGGAACCCAAAGGAAACACGAAGTTGCCGATTTCGAACACGACGAAGAAAGGGTTTAGGGTTTTGGAAAAATGTCCCTGTTTCGAAAATTGTTCAACCGCAAACCTCCAGATGGTTTGCTCGAGATATGCGACAGAGTTTTCGGTCTGTTTCTCTCATATTCAATGCCAACATTTGTATAATTCTCATATTTTCTCGGTCTTCTGATTCGAATGTCTGAAAATTGGGACTTTTGAATTTTAATCTTTGATCTAGGTTCAATATCTATCGCATTTTCCTCAGGAATTTTGATAGTTCTAGTGGGATTTTACAAGAAGTTAATACAATTGTGCTAAAACCAAAACTGTTCACTTTACTCATGATTGGCATTAAGACATTGAACTGAAGACATATATTCTCTCTGTGTTTGCAGTGTTCGACTGCTGCTTCTCTATCGATTCTTGGGATGAAGAAGATTACAAAGTTTATATGGCGGGAGTAGTCAATCAGCTACAGGAGCATTTTCCTGATGCATCCTCGCTCGTGTTTAATTTCCGTGAAGTCGGTTCTCCAAGTGTGGTGGCTGATTTCTTGTCAGAACATGACTTCACCATTATGGATTATCCTCGCCACTACGAAGGCTGCTCCTTGTTGCCTGTGGAAGTCATGCACCACTTTCTTCGGTCAAGTCAGAGCTGGCTCTCCCTCGGTCCAAGTAACTTGTTACTTATGCATTGTGAACGCGGAGCTTGGCCAGTTTTAGCTTTTATGCTAGCTGCCCTTCTTATTTATAGGAAGCAGTACAGTGGTGAGTTAAAGGCCTTAGATATGATCTACAAGCAGGCTCCGCGTGAGCTCCTGCATTTGTTTTCTCCGTTGAACCCCATTCCATCTCAGCTTCGCTATTTACAGTATGTGTCGAGAAGGAATTTGGTCTCCGAATGGCCTCCCCTGGATAGGGCTCTCACCATGGATTGTGTTATTCTGAGATTAATTCCTAATGTTAGTGGACAAGGAGGCTTTCGCCCAATCTTCAGAATATATGGTCAGGATCCCTCTTTGGAGGATGATAAAAAGTCCAAGCTTTTGTACTCCACTCCCAAGAATGGGAAACATCTGAGGATCTACAAGCAGGTATGTTTCATGGCAGATTCATAGATAAGGTGACTCATATTGCATCTTAAGGTCTTTGCAAGAGAAATAGTTTTGATCCCTGATTAGCCTTCTGTTGCCTTTCTTGTGCTTTTTAGCTTTCACTGCCTTTTTTTTTTGCAACATGATTCACTGACTTTTCTCTATTGTTTTTTCGACCCTTGTGTGTTGCAGGCAGAATGTGAAATAGTCAAGATCGACATCAAGTGTGGTGTGCAAGGTGATATCGTTATTGAGTGCCTCAATTTGAACAATGACATGGAAAAAGAGGTTATGCTTTTTCGAGTGGTTTTCAATACAGCTTTTATCAGTTCAAACATTTTGATGCTTAACCGCGATGAAGTTGATACATTATGGCATATGAAAGAAGAATTCCCAAAGGGGTTCAGAGCCGAGGTACGTACTAATGGGGCTCCTATTCTCTTTACATGGTTATACAGCTAATACTTTGTAACTTAATCCTCACAAAGAGTACTTTCTGTGTGAAGCTTATCTTCTCAGATATTGATGCTGCGTCGTCTGTTGGTTTGATGGATTTTCCGCCCTTGGAGGAGAAAGATGGTCTTCCAATGGAAGCTTTTCCCAAACTTCACGAAATCTTCGATGAAATTGATTTGCTTGACCAGACAGATGCCACACACAATATGCTTCAGGATTCAGCCATTGCAAATGCAGTCCAGGAAATACCAGATGGGACTCCAAGCCTAAGACTACAAGGGTTACGCCCAGTACGTACCCGAGTTATTATGAAACAGGCGGAAATTGAACATAGTCCTAAGTTTAAATTGTCATCAATGTCCGAGCTTGAAACGGGGTCTGTTCTTCAGATAAGTAGCCAAGCTAACACCACCAACCAGGATGCAACAAAGTTGTTACATGAAGAGTCCTCATCTCTCAAGATTGTGCATGATTCTGCAGCAGTTAAACCTTTTCTGAAAGATTCTGACTTCTCAGAAATTGCCAAGGAGAATATTTTGAAGAGTCCTCCTCCAGAAGACAATGGGAAAGTGGTCTCGCCATCGCCATCCACACCGTCACCACCCCATCATGCAAGAACAGCATTGGCTCCAACTGGAGCACCTCCTTTACCTCCAACTTCAGAGCCATTGGAGCATACTATTGTCCAACCGGCGGAGCCTCTTTCTTCGGTGTCTTTACCTGTCTCTACATTTCATCAAACAACCTCAGACATAGAACTTCCCATGGCTATGCCTGAAACACCTCCTCCCCTTCCTCCTTCATCCCATAATTTTTCTCAAGCGTATTATTCTAAACACCATGTTTCAGAGTGGGGACCTGAAGAAAGGTAGTATGAAAGTGTAAACCTGTCTCATACTTTGTGTGTGCCAAACAATGGATTTGGTAGAGTGGAAGTGGGTGGTTTCCCCAATTCAGCAGGATTTGGTGTTATAATGTTTAAAAATAGAAAATTCACTTTTTGAGGGGTTTTCACACTTTTATTGACTCTGGCACGCTTTGGAAAACAGGAATCATTCATTCTAAAGTTCCCCTAATCTGACGCCTAAAGCCACCACCAAAGTTAACTAACTGATCAAAGCTCTAAAAATAGCCACTCACTATTTTGGTAAAGACTTACTAAAACGGAGCTCCAAGTTAAGACATAACAGAAGCAGAGAGACAAGAGTGCAGTGGGCTTCATTAAAAAAAAAAAGAAAAAGCCCATTAACAAGAAAATGATGGGAGTGAAGGCATTGATGCCGGTTCGTCCGTAGAAGAGAAGACACGTGTCAGATCAGGTGAGAGATGGCGGCTGATCGTGGGATCCACGTCATAAAAAAGCGTCAGCTGATCTTTTCCTCTTTTACGTTACAACAGATACAATATAACCAAAACTCCATTTTCACAATCACCATCACCATCACCATCACCATCACCATCACCATCGTCGTCTGAAACAGATTCGGAAACAACGGTTGTTCGATTTTGAAAGCAAAAGAAAAACAAGAGGGTTTAGGTCCTTTAGGATTGTGGCAAAAATGGCCTTGTTTCGTAAATTGTTCTACCGCAAACCCCCGGATGGTCTGCTCGAGATATGCGACAGAGTTTTTGGTCTGTTTCTCTCACATTCTCTGCTTCATTTGTCTAATTTTGCCTAACTTATGATAGGAATTGAATGTCTGAAAAACCCAAGATGTGTATAATGGCCCTTTTTATTTTCCATCTGGGTCCACTAACTTGTCCGCATTCTGTGATTTGTCTGAGAAATTTGATAGCTTTAATGGGATTTTTCAATTGTTTGCGTCAGTGCTAAACCTAAGAAATGCTGGGTGTTTGAAATTGGGTTTTTTTTTTTTTTCTTTTTGTATTTTGTCAAAATTGGTATAAAGACATTGAACTGAAAGGACAATGGGTCTATGTTTTGTTTGCAGTGTTTGATTGCTGCTTCTCTACTGATTCTTGGGAAGAACCTAACTATAAAAGTTATATGGCGGGAGTAGTCAATCAGCTACAGGAGCATTTCCCTGATGCATCCTCTCTTGTGTTTAATTTCCGTGAAGTGGGTACTCGAAGTGTGATGGCTGATGTCTTGTCTGAACATGGCTTGACCATAATGGATTATCCTCGCCACTACGAAGGCTGCTCATTGTTGCCTGTGGAAGTCATGCACCATTTTCTTCGGTCAAGTGAGAGCTGGCTCTCGCTCGGTCCAAGTAATTTGTTACTAATGCATTGTGAACGTGGAGCTTGGCCAGTTTTAGCTTTTATGCTAGCTGCCCTTCTTATTTATAGGAAGCAGTACAGTGGTGAGTACAAGACCTTAGAAATGATCTACAAGCAGGCTCCGCGTGAGCTTCTGCACTTGTTCTCACCGTTGAACCCGATTCCTTCTCAGCTTCGCTATCTACAGTATGTGTCGAGACGGAATTTGGTCTCCGAATGGCCTCCACTGGATAGGGCTCTCACCATGGATTGTGTCATCTTGAGATTTATTCCTAGTGTTACTGGACAAGGAGGCTTTCGCCCTATCTTTCGAGTATATGGCCAGGATCCGTTTTTTGTAGATGATAAAAAGCCCAAGCTTTTGTACACCACTCCCAAGAAAGGGAAACACCTAAGGCTGTACAAGCCGGTATGATTCATAAGCGCACCACATTTATACCTTTTTCCGTAAATGATAACCTCTGACTTAGCCTGCGGTAAATAGAGTCAGATTGCATCATATTGTCTTAGCTAGATAGATAGTTTTGGTCGCTGATTAGCCTTCTTTTGCTTTTTGTTTCTGTACTTTTTAGCTCTCGTTGTCCTTATTTGCAACATGATTCATGGCTCTTCTCTGTTGTATTGTCTACACTTGTCTTTTGCAGACAGAATGTGAACTAGTCAAGATTGACATCAATTGTCATGTGCAAGGTGATATTGTGATTGAGTGCCTCAGTTTGAACGATGACATGGAAAAAGAGGTCATGCTGTTTCGAGTGGTTTTCAACACAGCTTTTATTAGATCAAACATTTTAATGCTTAACCGTGATGAAGTTGACACATTATGGCATACAAAAGAACAATTCCCAAAGGGGTTCAGAGTTGAGGTATGTACTAATGGGGCTCCTATTCTTTCTTTATGTTATATTTCTTCTACTTTGTAACGTGGTACTCACGAATAGTACTTTCTATGTGAAGCTTCTCTTCTCAGATATGGATGCTGCCTCATCTGTTGATGTGATGAATTTTGCGTGCTTGGAAGAGAAAGATGGTCTTCCTATGGAAGTTTTTTCCAAAGTTCATGAGATCTTTAATCAAGTTGATTGGGATGATCAGACGGATGCCACACGCAATATGCTTCAACATTTAGCCATTGCAAATGCAGTCCAGGAATTACCAGATGGGAGTTCAAGCCCAAGACTACAAGACTTAAGCCCAAAACATATCCATGATATTATGAAACATGCGGCAATTGAAAATAGTGCAAAGACCAAATTGTCTTCAGTGTCTGAAGTTGAAAAGGTCGAGTCACCTTCAGCAAAAAAGCTTATTGCTGAGGACCTGCATTCTGTCCTTCAGATAAATACCCAAGCAAAGACCACCGGCCAGGATGCAACAAAGTCGTTAGGCCAAGAGTCCCCTTCTCTCAAGCTTGTGCATCATTCTGCAACAATTAAACCTTTGGAAAATGCTAAAGAGAATATTTTGAAGAGCCCTCTGCCAGAAAACAATGGGAAAACAGTCTCATTGTCTCCATCCACACCATCACCTCATCATCCTGAGAGAACTTCATTGGCTCCGACAGGAGCACCTCCCCCACCTCCTCCACTTCCAACTCTAGCTTCTCAACCTTCAGAGCAATCGCACCATCCTGTTGTCCAACCGGCAGAGCCTCTTTCACAGGGAAATTCCTGGGTGTCATTAGCTGGCTCTACACTTCATCAAACAACTCCAGACGGAAATCTTCCCATGACAGTGCCTGCAACGCCTCCTTCCATTCCTCCTGCATCCCATGTTATCCCTCAGGAGTCTTCTGAATTAACAAATTCATTGCCAGTTGTGCCATCTCCTGCATTATCAACTCTTCCTGCCAACCCATCCCAAACTGGTGATGTGGCTTCACATCTGGGACAACCCTCACGGTCAACACCACCGTTGTCGAATTCAGCACCTGGTTTACCTCGACCACCACCTCCTCCTCCTCCTCCAATGCGCCATTCAGACCAGAACATGTCTCCTCCTATACCACCCCCACCCCCAGCACCGGCAGTCCCTGCCCCTCCTCCTCCTCCTCCAACACCACAATCTAGTGGAAACTCTATTCCTGCACCTCCACGGCTTCCTACCTCTTCTGCCTCTCCTCCCCCTCCAGCTGCACCACCTCCGCCACCATCTGGTCAGAGTAGGGCACCTTCAGCACCACCTCCACCACCATTAGGTCAGGGTAGGGGGCCGTCAGCACCACCTCCTCCTCCTCCAAAGTTGGGAACTAGTTCATCCTCATCTTCTGGTACTGGTGCCCCTCCGACTCCTGCTTTACCAACTGGGTCCCTTTCATCAGGAAAAGGGAGAATGTTACGCGTTAATTCAAAGAATAATCCATCCAAAAAGTTGAAGCCATACCACTGGTTGAAACTCACAAGAGCTGTCAATGGGAGCTTGTGGGCTGAGACACAAATGTCAAGTGAAGCTGCTAAGTACGCATTGTTCATATTATTGTCACTTATTTCTTTGATGCCTCCGGCTTCTTTTCTGTTTCCAAGCAATTGATTATCTACCTGCTGGTTTAGGGCTCCCGAGATTGACATGACAGAACTTGAGAGTCTTTTCTCCGCATCTGCTCCAGAGCAGGCAGGAAAATCAAGACTGAATAGCTCCCGTGGACCTAAACCTGAGAAAGTCCAACTGGTAAATTTGTTTTATTAACAGTTAACATGGTGTTGACAAATTAAAAATAATGTACGTCATAGACTATGACTCATAGTGTCATTGTTTGAGTTGCCTTTTAATTTCTTTTTCCATAATATAGGATCGCTTTCTTTATAGTTACATACTAATATTTTGAAAAATTCCGTCTTGCAGATTGAACACAGGCGAGCATACAATTGTGAAATTATGCTTTCAAAAGTGAAAGTACCTTTACAGGATTTGATGGTAATATGCTCTGCATGTTTAGGATGTAAATGTAATCGTAGCAGTTTAATCTGGTAAAATGTCCATGTGTTGCTAAGTCCTGTAAAAAGCTAATCGTATCACAAATTTATTGACAGAACTCAGTGCTTAACCTGGAGGAATCGGCTCTTGATGCTGATCAGGTTGAGAACCTAATTAAGTTTTGCCCAACAAGAGAAGAAATGGAATTACTAAAGGTATAAATATTGTACTGCAGACTAATGTTCTGCTGGTTTAATTTCCAGAGCCAGAATCTATGGAAAAATTCTGGTTGTATGTTCCTTTGATATATTTAATTTAATGCTGGGTGTGCAGGGTTACACTGGTGACAAGGACAAGCTTGGAAAATGCGAAGTGGTACAAAACCTGGAAAACCTTTTAGTTTCATTGGAGTAGCCGTTAGAGCATAACACTGAGTATGCTTATTGAATTTTTTTGGACAGTTCTTCTTAGAGATGATGAAAGTCCCACGAGTAGAAACAAAGCTCAGAGTATTCTCATTCAAAATGCAGTTTTCTTCCCAGGTCTGAAAAAACCGATATCCTGCTGATTACGATTATTTGGAGCTTCGATTTTGGTACTCATGGTCACTTTGTGTCTCTTTTTCAGATTTCTGAACTCAAGAATAGTCTAAGTGTTGTGAACTCCGCAGCAGAACAGGTAGGTCAAACTCAACTGGGTCAGCTAGGTGACCTCCTAACGTGATTATAACATACCTTACCAGTGCTCTTTTGTTTCTCTGTTCATCAGATAAAGAACTCAGAAAAATTCAAAAGAATAATGCAGACAATCTTGTCCCTTGGAAACGCGCTAAACCAGGGGACGGCTAGGGGTGAGTTAAAAAATGGGTCGTTTTAATTCTGGGTTTTATCTTTTATCCTGCTCTCAAAGTAGTTTCTGTCTAGGTGCTGCGGTTGGGTTTAAATTGGACAGTCTGCCGAAACTGAGTGAAACACGGGCGCGTAATAACCGTATGACGCTGATGCATTATCTATGCAAGGTAAGTTATTGGAGTCTGCCTTTCTGTATCTTTATTGATGTACAAAATAGAGAGAAATATAGTCTGATGAATTTCTCTGCAGATTCTTGTGGAGAAAATGCCAGAAGTCTTAGATTTCACAAAAGATTTATCCTCACTAGAGCCTGCGACAAAGGTGCTTAGCTTTCACATTCCATGTGCAATTGCTACGTAGATCGATAAGAATACTTTTAAAATTGTGTTAATTTCCTGAACTTCAATACAGATTCAACTGAAGTTTTTGGCCGAGGAGATGCAAGCTTTAAATAAGGGACTCGAGAAAGTCGTACAAGAGCTCTCCTTGTCGGAAAATGATGGCCCAATCTCACACAACTTTAATAAGGTATATCTGTTAGATCACTCGTTCACTCTTGAAGGTTTTCTCAATGGAACTGAAAAGATGTACAAAAATAAATTTAAATTAAGAAACGCAGACGGTTTACTGGGAGAACAATCAGGGCCTCATAAGAAAGAAAAGCAGGCCACTGGTCTGTGATCCCATAATTATGTTGCTTGTGAAGTTTGAGTTACGTGTTGACAATGCCGATCTGTGGACAATTAGGGAGTTGATAATTGATTCATTTATTCTTATTTGATCATATCCATCAAGGTCCTTTTTATTTTTTTCTCAGATATTGAAGGAGTTCCTTTATTATGCGGAAGCAGAAGTAAGGTCCTTGGCTTCACTGTATTCGGGAGTGGTATGTTCCTTTAAAATTAAATGTGCAATAGACGTTACGTGTTCCAGTCTATTGTTGGTTGAGAACTCGGTCAGAATAAATAAATGATGTATTGCAGGGAAGAAATGTGGATGGCTTAATTCTCTACTTTGGTGAAGACCCTGCTAAATGCCCTTTTGAACAAGGTATGCATATCCTTCTCTGTATAATAATAATACTTTATGATCGAAACAAGGTCATTTCAAAGTTTTATGAACCTAGCTGCTGGTAACTGTAATTGCAGTGGTGACGACTCTTCTAAGCTTTGTAAGACTGTTCAATCGTGCGCAAGAAGAAAATGCAAAACAACTCGAGGCAGAAGCTAAGAAGAATGCTGAAATGGAGAAATCAAAAACAGGTGGATTAGATAAAGAAAGCAGGAAGACCTTTGAAGAAGAATTGAAAAAGGAGAAAACAAAAACAAGTGGATTAGATAAAGAAACGAAAGAGACAGTGAAGGGAGGAAGCGCCACTTGAAAAATCTGATTGTTCACAAGTTTTCAGACTGGAAGGAAGGAAGGAAACGGTCAAAGACATGACTGGATCGGTGAAAGTGAGGCTGGACCGGTGAAATGGTGGCTGTGCTAAAAAAAGAAGAAGAGTGGCTTAGAGCATGAGGACAAAAGAAGAAGTGGGTGTTTAAGGATAGCAATATTTTATCTTCTTTAGCGGCAAAGCTAACTTGTATAATAGGGAGGAGGGTATACAAAAATATTGTAATTAGAAAGGCAATAAAACACTTAAACACCACATTGGTTTAGGTGGCGCAATAAGAGACAAAAAAGGCAAGAGCCTACCTTTGCATGATTGTTATTTCCTCTCTCTTATTGCATGTTTAACGCCGGAAAATACAACAAAACGGATCCGAAAATAAAGTCTGAATCGTAATGATCAACATTCTTATATTGTATGCTTTGGTTGTTTTTTCTATCAATGTGCCTTGAAGGTAATCTGATCATTTGAGTCTTGATTTTATTGGCATATTGTATGGTGATTTGGTTCAATTATTGATGTTGGTCTTTTGTCTTGAGAGAGTAGCAGTTGCAGGAAAAACAAAATTTATGTAAATTATCGGAATTACAATCTGCTGATCTAATCAGTACTCCTACACAACCAACAAGGCTTATTTAGAGATTTGCTTGCAGTGTGCCTATTTATTTATGTATGTATGTATGTATGTATGTATCTGTCTTTATTAAGCTATGCAGAGAAGTCCCAAAGCCAGCATTGGCAGCAAGGAAAGGCCGAAGTTAGCAGTGGTGGCAACAGTGTCTGAACGAGAAGGGCCACTTGCCGGACCTCCTCCAGTTGAGTTTATTTTTGCAACTGGAGGCAGAGGAGGATCAACCACGTCTTTGGTGTCAAGAGGTGGGCCTGGGGCAGTAGTTGGTGGCCGTGCTTCCTTAACTGCAACTTTTTGTAGAGCGCCGGCTTGTGCAGGTAAGATGGCATAGGGCTGTTCTTTCTCCATATCTGAGCATGGACTCCCTGCAAATACGAATTATTAGCTCTTATCTTCTTGTTTTATGATATGGTAATGGTAGAGGTTTAGACTTACTTAGATATCTAGTAGCAGTGGCAGGATATTCCGTGATGACTCCATCAACCATACTCCCTGCAACGAAGGTGGCAAGCTCTATCGTAGGATCGGAGAAGTAGTCGAACGTTATGGCTATATACTCGTTTCTTAGCACCGAGACGTAAACAGAGATATTCCCCTTGTGCATTTCCTCCACCACTTTAGTTTTCCCCGTGGCAAAGCTTTCGTGGATGTTGTAGAGGGAAGATCTCTTCACGTTGACAGCCTCTGCGTACTTCTTGATTTCTTGGACTGATGGTTTAGGAGCACCTCCAATTTCCTTTTCAATGCTCAAGACTCTAGTGTAGGGAGGTTTTGCCTCAAATTTGGCCAGAACCGAACTGTCATCTGACTGAATCAAAACCTTTTGGGTTGATTGCTTGTCGAGTGTTGAGTTGGTCAGAGCAGACTTGACGGCGTCTACGACTCCAAGGCCTTTCTTTGAGGCTAAATAAGCAGCGTTCTGTAAAAAAAAAGCAAGGCCTTAGTGGAGCTTTCTTGAAGTAAATGAAGGAGCATTTAAGAATAAAAAGGCTTGCCTTGACGTTGATCATAACTCCGGGGACTTTCTTGGATTTGCTGAACTGGAGGAAATCTGCAAGAGTCATGAACTTCCCGGCATTCTTGTTTGCGGGGTTTCTCTGGAAACCTGTGGAAGCTGGAAAGGGGCTCTGGAGTTGAGCTGGAGACAAAGACATCTCAATCTCAGTGATTTAGCTGACAGTGAGATGGTTTCAGAAAACTTTAGCAAGGAAATGAGTTTCTTACGCTTCAGAGACTGGATCTCGGCCCAGGTGAGATCAAAAGACAAAATGCCTCTGGTAGGCTGGATCTCGGGAACGCTGGTGGCTCGAGACATGAAAGTAGTCATGGCAGTGGTGCTTGCTGTGAGGTCTGCAGAACTATGGCAGAAAGCTATTCCGTCTTTAGACATCTGGACAGAGCAGTCGATTATGTCAGCTCCATCGCTGACCGCTTTCTGATAAGCCAAATCGGTGCAGCCTGGATAATCTCCGCTTGCTCCATTGTGAGTTATAACTAGTGCATGTCCTACTTTGGGGAGATTACCCTTTTGGTGAGCAAAGCAAGCTGCAAGAACACAGACAAGTAGGGGAATTAGCTTCTTCCTATTAATCAAGTTTTTTGAGGAGGGTATCTCACTGATGGCTTGTGATGCCGTTGGCGGGAAATCAGTGATGACGCCATCGACAGAGAACTGGCCATTGTCCACAAACTGGAGATATTCAGCTGAGGGATCATAGCTGTAGTTGAAGCTGGTGCGCATGTCATTGGCAAACCCAGAAGCATAGATCTCTAGACCAGCTTTGTGGGCATCATTCACAATGGTGGTGGGAGGCTTAAGGTACTTAGCTGAGTCAAGGGGCCAAATGTAGTCTTTGGGAACAAGAATGCCTGAGGCAAAGGCCTTGATGGCTGCGAGGTTCTGCTTAAGCTCACTGTACTTTTTGCGGCTGGTGAACTCAATTGCCTCAGGGTCTTTGAACTCGAATATGAGCTTTGCCTTGGCCCTGCGAGCGGCCATTCCGATGCTTTTCAAGAAACCAATCTCCGGAGATGAGATGACAGAAATGCCACGGAATCGCATGCTTTTCAGGTAGTCGGCTGCGCTCAGCTTGTGTTCCATGTAGAAGGAGTCATACTGCATAATTGCAATGGTTTTTTTTTCTCGGTTATTCAACACGAAGGCTCCCGTGATGGTTAATCATATTTTAAAATAGAGGATGAAGAGAAACCTGAACGCTTAACCAGAACTTGGGAGGCTTGACCTCCATTACGTCCTCCACTGCAGAAATGGACAGTTGACCGTCGAAGATGCTAGGCCGAGAGAAGATGTTCTGGACCACTGCTCAATAATACAAACATGAAGAGTTGTGGTTATTGGGAGCATTATTGAAACGAAAGAAAAGAGAAAAGAACTTACTTGAGATATTGGTGAAAATGGTCTCGGCAGGATAGTCAAGAACAAACCATCCCTTGAGGTCCTCACCATTGACCTTGTAGCTCTTTTGGCCTTTGGGGAAGGCCGTTGAAATGGTGGTTGCATTGTCAAGCCTAATATCAGACAAACAAATGCCTACACCGTCTTTTGTGAGCTGAAGGCTGCACATCATTGTGAAACCAGGGGAGCTGGTGCTAATAGCCATGTCGTTTGCAGGGGTACTCGACTCCGGGAAAATACCTGAGAAGCCGCCTCTCGCCACAACTGCAGGCTCTTTTCCTGAAAGACAGGAAATGAAGAAAAATCAGGTATGTGTATTTTCAAAACAAACAAACATGTTATCTAATATGGACATGCTCATATACTATACCGACAAAATAGAGACATGCTAGGGAAAAGGATACCGCTAAGGGTGAGCCATTTCTTGGCAGGACCAGCCGCAGCAGCAGGGCGGGTCTTGGGGGCCGCAACACAAGAGTGTATGCAAAATGAGAAAAGGATAAGAAACTTCAACATCTCTGTTTAGTTGAATCCTGCACTTGTACCCACAAGTAATTATGAGATAAGCATTTTCTACTTTACAGATAAGATAATGCGGAAGAGATGATGGATAAGTCAATGGATCGCACAACGGGAAATCAAGAACATGTGCCACTTCTTCTTGCTGCCTCCTTGTGCTTCTTTACCTCGTTTAAGTTTAGAAATTGTGGAAGAGAAGATGAAAAAAAAGCTTGGGGTCAAAGAAATAATGGGTTTTAAATTTGAAATAAAGAAAGAAAGTAAATTAATGGTAAAGCCATATAGTTGGCTCAAACACCCATCCATTTTACACATCTATTTTTATCTTTTCTTTCCATGTTTACCATATTTTCGTTCTTTCTTTCTTTCTTCCATATACATCAATCCTCCAGCTATCAGAAACGCTGCAATGAGATACAGAAACATTCATAATGTGTTCTTTAACCATATTTTATTATGTTGTAAAAAGTATTAGTAAAACAAGAATTGATGCCCGAGCAAAAAAAAAGAAAGAAAAAAAACAAGAATTGATGAGACATGGAAATCTGATTCATATGCATAGCCCATTAAGAACATAATCGAGCAACATTATCGAGAGTTTCTTAAAGAATTGCTTAGGAAATAATAAATTAAGAAAAATTTATATAATAAAAAATGAGTTACCTAAAAATGCAAGAAACCCATCCAAGTTGCTAAAATAAACAATTTTGAGTGAGTTTCTTAGATTTCTAAGCAACTCATTTTTAATAATAATATTTTTTTTTAAATTTATTATTTCCTAAGCAACCCATTAGAAAACCCCAATAAAGATGGTATGAGATTACTAAGTGAATTGCTTAGTATGTTATAAACTAAGAAAAATTAATATAATATGGGTGGTTTGCTTACAAAGCTAAGAAACCCACCCAAAATTGCTTAATTAAGCATTTTTTTGTGGGTTTCTTAGCTTTGTAAGCAACCCATCTATTATTATATTAGTTTTTTTTAGTTTATTATATACTAAGCAATCCTCAATGGAGGTGGTCTAACAAAAACAAATCAATGCAAATCAAGCCCAATTTTCAAAAACATTCATAATGTGTTCTTTAACCGTTAAAACATATTTTATTATGTTGTAAAAAAGGTTAATAAAATAAGAATTGATCCCCGACCAAAAAAAAAAAAAAAAAAAGAATTGATGGAGACATGAAAATCTGATTCATATGCATAGCTTATTAACAAAAAGAAAAAAATTAATGCAAATCAAGCAAATTTTCAAAAACATATCATTCATAATGTGTTATTTAACCGTTAAAACATATTTTTTACAACAATATTATGTTGTAAAAAAGGTTAATTAAACAAGAATTGATGCCCGACCAAAAAAAAAAGGAATTGATAGAGACATGAAAATCTGATTCATATGCATAGTTCATTAACAAAAAAAATCAATGCAAATCAAGTCCAATTTTCAAAAATTTATATCAAGAAGTTGTTTAAATACAAATAATCAATCATACTAAATGATGATTGCAATTAAATCCTCCAAATTTATTTATTGGTTGATTTTGTAATTAATTAGATTGAATTTTGTATTGATTTTGATTTATTTGATTACTTGTATATTGAGTTTATAGAAGCTCATTTCCCTCTTTATTGTACAAACACACACAATTTTTTTGAATTTAAAGAGAGTTTTCTGTAGAGCTTAAACTTTGTTTTGTTTATCTAAGTTAAGTGGATTTACTTAGTAAAATGTTGGAATCTATATCCTTTGTGTGGATTCACTAAGGACTAGATTTATGATCTCATCACAAAGGTTTTCACACATTTGAGTGGCGATATTCGATCCACCATCAAATCGATTCCACACGAGAGAATCGACCGCTATTGTGTTAGATCTCCATCTTCGATCATCAAGTCTTCACAAGAGAGAAGAGATCGCCAGCTTGTGAAGCATCAAATCTATCCCCGCAGCCATCCATTGAATAACAAGAGAGATCGATCGCCAGCTTGTTGCTTCCCATCAATCCATCATTATAAACCTCTGCATCGATCTTATATCAAGAGTTAACTAATGTTGCATTTGGGGAGACAAATTAGTACATTAATCATATATAATAAATAAGTGGTGGTTGATAGCTTCATAAGTGTGTCAATAACCCGCAAGGAGACTTTAACATGAGTACATTTATCAGATATAATAAGTAATATAAACATTTGTAAGGAGATAGGTAACCTTATGAAAGGAAACTGGTACATGGCGAAATTACTATAAAAAAAATGTGAGAGGCTAGCTATTTTGTTAGGTAACAATGACAACGTTTTGTTAGCTACTAACATATGTGTTAGTTTCATAAAAGAAATCCATATGTTAGCAGAAAATGGTCTAATTAGCGACTAGGAATATACTTAGGTGATTAATAATTTAGTTAACTTGGTAGAGGTATTACATGAAAAAGAATAGACAAACAGAATAGACAAACACTTGTATAAGATCTATGTTATACACCTAGAAACTTATATACCTGCTAAGCTATAAATTAGATTAGTAGGACATTAACCATGTGATCTAATATATATAAGAAAAAATTGGTGAAAGAGGTACATTTTCAAAGGTTAATTTGCAATAGGTGTCTTTTAAAAATAGGAGAAATGGACCATTTCTGGTTTAGCTATTTTCATAATGGTAATTTTAGTCTTGAATTGGTTTGATTTTATAATATCGGTTTATGTGTTAGTTTGAAAAAAATCATTTTTAAATTTTGTAATTGTAATAATTCAATTAAAATATTTTAAGAAAACAAATGATTCTTTAAAGATTTAATTAAAATATCTCATTTTTTATATATCACGTACTCCTCTTCTAACATAGTTTGTTCTGAAATTTCGTTATCTCTAAAAATTATTAAAATAAAAATGGTGGATGAAAATGGTTTTCAAATCGTTATTGTGGGATCAAAAGACGAACAAACCAATGAAATGGATGCAAAGTGTGTATGACAGATACAAAGCGTGTATGATGGATACATTTAATGAATACTAAACAATGCACATCAATGATGGATACAAGACGTGTATGATGGATACATTTAACGCATACTAAATAATGCACATATATAATGAATACATTTCATGGACAATGAATAATAAACATGAACGATAAATACATTCCATGGACAATGAATAATGAACATGGACGATAGATACATTCCGTGGACAATTGACAAACAATATTAGACAAGTCAAAACTCTTTAATCCACGTTGGGTACTTAATTCTTCATTTTTTTCTTTACTTTAAAAAAAAAAAATAATACAAATTTACAAATATAAAAAGAAAAAAATTCTGAATTTAAATAAACAAAACCAAATCAAAATTAAATCTGAATTAGAATTGAATTTTAATTTTGTTACCAAACAGAAACTGGATTTAAGGTTATAATAGTTATTTAATAGATAAAAGGTATCAATTCACAAATGCCATAAAAAACACATTTCACAAATAACCTTTAAAAAAGATACCATTCGCCAAAAATTTCCCTATATATAATAAGATGTCAGTAATACATGTGTTTAGTGGTATAAGGGACATATTATTATATGTAAATTATAATATAGGTATGCAAATGAACATGTAGATAGGTAAGAGCAAACATAGCACTTACTACTCAGTTTAGATATTTGGATATTGTGATAGAATAAACTAAAACTCACAATCCTTTCAAATTTACGGAGAGATTGACAAATAGAATTGCCAACATAAACCAAGCTTCATGTTTTTTTATCAATCTGCAACTGTCTGGTAAGAAGAAAGTGCAAAACCTCCCCGAATATGAAGGTTTGTCGATGATGGGATTAGTTTTCACCCAAAATATTTCCTGCAATCGCACAGGTCTCGCAATATTACGTAGGGATCATATCCACAGAGAGCAGAGTGTACACAATAGCACGTCCAAGTTCACTCGAGCTAAGCAGCAAAATGAAAAAGTTTTTGGTTTTGGTCGATCGACAGTGTGAACTGGTCGATCGATCGGGACACCTTTCGGTCAATTGCAGATAATGCGATCGTAGGTCTATGCCTGAAAATGCTAAAAATAAATAAAACGTGAGAAAGTTCAGTGATAAAAAATGTTAGGAAGTCAGGTAATGCTTCAGAGGATCACGGTTTGAATTATTCAAGATAGTAATCTATGTAAATCCTAGTTTATGCTATATAGTTGAAATCACTAATAACTGACTATCCTCATGGTCAGGCTTAGCCAGTCTAGTTCAATTGGTATCCGATTTAACTCTAAGATATATCTTTACAGAAAGAGAACCTATGGGCTGATCAACCAATTAATCTAGGTATTAAATTCAGGAAATCAAATTCTACCAAACTATAAATAGTAAAACTTTCACTATCAAGTTCTGAATCTCTTACTCTAAATGGTGTATTAGTAGCAGGTTTATCCTATGTTTATACTAANAATCTCTTACTCTAAATGGTGTATTAGTAGCAGGTTTATCCTATGTTTATACTAATATCTGATATAAAAGTAAGCCTATAAACTATTTATTACACAATCCTATTGCCTATCTACCGAACCATGATTCCTCCTAGCAAAACCATATTTCTAACTAAAAGACTACTCAG
>OVAP01002861.1:0-13605 GCA_900406295.1 Aurinia saxatilis
TTTTTTCAGTTGTATAAGCTTTCTCTGGTATATAGGTTTACAAGACATAAGAGAGGACATACGGAGGAACAGAGGAGCTGGGTAATTACCGAGGGACACCACCTCTGTTCTCAAAGCATGGTGGTAATCTCATTCAAAATGGCCTTACCCTACTGTGAATTCTCTCTCACTCTTCCCTAATATCTTTCTAACTTCCTCAATTCGCACTGGTAAAATGTGAACATATGAAACATTGATTGATTTTTAGAGGGAAGATCAGATGAGGATGGTGTAGGAGAAAGTTGGCAGCTAAACCAGACAAACAACTGGTTAGTCCATAAGAGAGTTATTATACCTATTATTTAGAAGATTCGGGTCATACACACCTTAGTGATCGAAGGAATGATTGATCTCAATATCATGAACCGTTCGTTCAGTTTCTCACGCCGTTTCTTCTCTAAAACCACGTCCTCTGGTGAATCCAACAACAAATTCTGTTTGTGATGCACTTGCGAAACCTCGAAAAGAATCTTTTTCAGCATTCCCTTCCACGGTGGTGGAACCGCGGTTGCCGGTAGGTTCTGATGCTGACATGGATGATTTCTTCCACCCCGTGAAGCTGGACCGCTTATCGCAGTTTCGGAACTGTGGTCCGAATGAGCTGGTGTTTGGTCTTAATATTGGTAGAGATAACATTTTGGTAATGAACATCATCGTTTCTTGGGTCAAAAGATAACATAGTGAAGAAGAACAAATGCAAAAGGTATACTACTTTATATTGTCTTCAAGACATTACTGGAACCTTAATGATTCAACCCACATTTGAAACTTTGTTTCCGATGAAAGTAATGCAGGTGACAACAAAGGAAGAGAGATGTTCGGTCCATACAAATATATAAGTGAAAAGGGAGGTGGAAGATGGGATGCAAAGTAGGTTTAGGGGTTAAAGTGGAGAAACTGAAGAAGTTGGCTATGAGAAATTAATTATTTGTGCAATTACATAGCACGTAGTTTTGTTACGTAAGGCCATATATCTTATTATAAGCACACCAACCAGAAAAAAAAATGAGATTCGATCGGAACAACATTTTCATCGAAAACATCAACAATATTCTATCTTGTATTTGTACTTTACCATAATTATTCAGACAGCCACCCTATATTTTTGGTAGTTGTTACTATGTGCACGAAGAAAACAAAATTCATTCGGTCCACTGGTCAAAAATGAATATTTTGGAATATAGACATGAATCAACGTGAATTAACACGCATAAGTCAGAAAAAGCTCTCTTCTCTCTTTTAAAAAATAAAGCACTTTTTTCTCTCTAAATCCAGTCCTAGATCTACAACTTTCCGGTAAAGTTCTACCGGCGTCCGGCTTTTAGCAGACGCTGAGTCGTTTTATAGTTGTATATTAAGTAGTTTTGTAGTTTTTTTTGTTTGAGTTTAATTTCGGTTTACCGGTTTTTCTCTCCGATCTAGATCGGTTCTACTTCCGGCTTTGTTCCGGTAAAAATCCAAATATATATGGTTATCTCCGGCTAGATTCTGGTTATTGCTTGCCTTTGATTCTCTTTTAACTTTTCAATAGATTGGGAAAATTTTTATCGGATCAACTTCTTAAGCCCTTTTGCCTTATCTTTATTATCGAGAGTATAATTTTTCCCTTAATCTATAGGTTGAAAGTTTTCCAGTATAAATATTCAAGTTTTAATTATTTTGGTTCGGTTGATCAAGTTACAAAAGAATGTAACAAATCTTCTTAAGAAGTTACCGAATTAGTTAGCATTGCTACAATCCAAGGTGGTTAATGATTTTTCCGGCGATAAGCAAAGGTGATGATGGAGAAAACATTGAAACTTTTGCAGATTGGAGATGCAGAGGGCGGAGGACTCGAAGCTCAGGGATGCTTTGGAAAGATTCTCGTCTCTCATCTTCCGCCACATGACTTAGTCCAATCGTTTTTTTTTTGTAAAATATTTAGTTGTATTGTGTGTGTTAATACTTAATAGGTTTTTTTGGGCTTCAATTTGTAAACTTTTCTCCAAATTTATAAAATCCGGATGACAAAAAAAAAAAGGACATGAATCACTGGGTTTTTATGTCCTAATGTTATTGTGTAGTATGAGTATATTGGTATCTTACTTTTTGTATGTATAGTTTTTATGTTCACTTTTATTTGCACAAGTCAAAATGACTAGGAGGGTGATTGGTGCATAGGCTGTGAGGACTTTTTTTAGGTTTCACAGTCCTTCCAGTTTTTTTTTTCTTCTAATAGGACTTTTAAAACTTTACTTTTATAAAAAGTCGTAGAAGCTGTAAAAGTCACTTTTTAAGATTTCTTCATTGTTTTTTTTTTACTTTGTAAAAGCCACTTTTGTATACTTTTTCTTTGTCACAGTTTCTACATCAACATTCTCTACAGGCAAAATTTCTACAGCCAAAAGTCTATAAAAAGTCTTTACCAATCGACACCTTTTTTTTAGCAACAGTATAAGCAATCCTCATATCGGTTCAGTGAATCAAACCGGAGGACGATCGTTTACATGAATCAAATTTGCATTGTGACATCTGGTACTCTAAGCCAATTTGTCCGCCTTGATATTCAAACCACGTGGGATCGAAATAAGTTGAAAGCTTGAGAATTTCGCTTGTAGACTTACAAACACGTCCACATTCGTGCTGAATGCCGGCCAAGAAGAAGGAGATGACGTCATCTTCACAAGCTTCGTGGAATCCGTGAGAAAAGTAACTTCAAACTTCTGGTGAGAGAGCATGCACTCCATAGCCTAGAGAAAAAAATTAAACTCAACTGAAAGTGGAGAAATACTGCTCCGTAAATTCTGACACCCCAATAAGGTCATTGACCAATCGACACCTAGAACTACTATAACTCTTTTGATAATTTATACTTAAGCAAGTTAATGAATTGTAGACATTTAAAACAGAAAATCCGCGCGTAGCGCGCATACTCCTCTAGTCTCAATAATACTATAAGATTTCCATAAAACGAATTATCATACAACACTGAAATATATATATATATATATATATGTTTTGAGATGTCACATTTAAGAAGCCTGACATAGCTTTCTCAATGTAATGGAGATTCTACGTTTCTGATCAATTTCTTCTCCTTCCCACACCTGAAACCCTTTCTGCTTTCGATTAATCTCGTGTTTCCATTGATACCGAGCTTCTCCAGACATGAGAATGAGGGACCCCGGGCTCAACAAAACATCTACATCTTCATCCCCTTCATGGCTGAACCGCATCACGCAGGGAGATTCAAGCGAGACAATGGCAATTCCATCTTCAAAACGCAGTAGATCAACATGTGCACAAATCCCCTGCATTGTCATGAAAAATCTTGATCTAATGTCTGAATAGCCTGTGAATGATTATCTGCTTTCACCAATTTAGCTACTCTCTTAAACTATGTAATTCTAAGCCCGAGGAAAGCAGAACGAAGCTGTTACTCTAATCGTTCTTCTAGCCTCTGAATTATCCCATTTGAGAGATTATTCAGTTCTTTTGCATTTGTCGTGAAATGCTGATCAAATGTTTGAATATATCTATGACCTGATGATCTGCTTTCACTCATTTTGCAGTTTGCAGTTCTGTAAAACAAATCTAATTATAATGCTACAAGAATTATAAGAAGCTGTTACTCTCTTGATTCTTACTAGTAAAGAAAAGTGAAAGCACCGCACCTCACCTGGTTGGTATAAATTGACAATGAGCTGGTCGAACAGAGGTTCTCTCCACAGCAAATCAGCAGGCAACACTGGAAGATCAACAGATTCCACACACTCACGTATAAGATCAGACAGTTCTGTTGCCCATGAAGGAAGATCACCAAATCTCATCGCCTTTCGAAAAAATAAAAAACAATAGACAGAAGCTTTACTTTACTTATCATTTTACACAAGAATCTGGGTTGAAGCAATTAACAATACAAATGAAGAGAAGCCAAGTGAATCTACAAAAGGACAATCATTCAAGAGGAAAAAAAATCAGCCTAGGAGAAAACGATGCTCACTCATCCATACACCAACCTAATCTGTACTATGTGAAAGAATATGCCAACATTGAAATTTGGATCAGTGTCTTATCACTGCAATCGAATAGCATCCATTGAAACGAGATTGAAATCCAGTTTATATAAAAAAAATCTAGACAAATGTAAAAGCGTCATCACACCAAAACGAGATTGACTATGTAGCATCTCACACTTAACACCAAAAAGCATCACACTGGAAAACCAAGAATCTGGGTTTCAATAAGTAAACAATACAAATGAACAGAATCAGTGTCTTATCAATGCAATCATATACTTTACACAGAAACATTTCTCAGCTAGTGATAAACTAAACCTCAACGTACCTGATTATTAGATTCCTTAATGAACCAACCTTCTGCAGAAATGTTCAACGAACAAAATTAAGGACAAAAACCATTGGAANTTTAACGAACCAACCTTCTGCAGAAATGTTCAACGAACAAAATTAAGGACAAAAACCATTGGAATTTGAAACCAAAGAAGAGCAAAAGGGGTACCGTTTAGTATAGCGGAGAGTAAATGAGACTGGTGATGAATAGAGAGAAAGTTGCTACAAATCCATAAGCCATTCACATCTTTCACTCTCTCCCATACCTTCGAATCTGCGAGATCTTCATCATCTGACGAATCGCCAAAAGCCGCCTTCAAGTGTTCTAATTCATCATCCATTATTTATTTGGGCTTCTTCTCAATTTCCTTGACTATGTATTTTTATATTGCCACAACAACTCAAAGAGAACAAATATAGTAAATAAAAAAAACGAAACCTTTATACAAAAGTCCAAGTCTTTGATGATCCGAATTTGGCAAAACAAAGAAAAATCAGAATTTTGTACGATTTAGTTAATTCTCTTCTGGTCGAATAATCTTGTAGATGGACATGGCAATGGGAACAATGGCCATAAGTGCAATCTGCAACTGATCCGAGCTGCTGGTTCGGACAATGAAACGTCCGGTCCTCTTGTGGTCAACACTAGCAAAAGCTGTTAGCTNACGAAACCTTTATACAAAAGTCCAAGTCTTTGATGATCCGAATTTGGCAAAACAAAGAAAAATCAGAATTTTGTAAGATCCTAGTTAATTCTCTTCTGGTTGAATAATCTTGTAGATGGACATGGCAATGGGAACAATGGCCATAAGTGCAATCTGCAACTGATCCGAGCTGCTGGTTCGAACAATGAAACGTCCGGTCCTCTTGTGGTCAACACTAGCAAAAGCTGTTAGCTTGGTCTGTCTTCCAATAGAGACATGTGTTTGGAGATTGGCTTTTAAGGCTAAATCGTTTTTAAACTTGGTTAGTGACAGCCCCATAGAGGATTGGTTTTGTCCTATTGGGAAATCAGCTTCTCTAAGTTTGATCTCGAGGTTTGCTTCATATGCTGCGTCTCCTTCTGACCGTGTAGTCCCTGCGTTTCCCACGAGGACTAGCCTTTTGCCGATTCTGATTTGGTCCTCGAGTTTGGCACCATAGGCAATGTTTTCTCCATATAATGTCACTGACCCTCCAAGAGTGGTTTTGTTCTTCTTCAAGTTCTTGAATTTGGTTTCTCCTTTGATCACATACACAAGTTGCTCGCTTCCTTGGATAAAGAGCCCGGCCATGGTGGAGCCATTGTCCCCGTGCTTAGCACAGACAGAGGAGTCTAAATGGATACTGAACTCATTCTTGTCCTTGGTCACGTTGACACCAAATTCAGCGGGGAAACGTTTAGCTATAGCGAGGTGCTGTTCTGCCATTACACAATTATATCCAGAATCATGCTCCCAGGCTTGAGTGTCCAACACTGACCTGGTAACGAGTTGTGAAGAGCTTTCTAAAAAACGGTAACGGTAAACTGAATCATCACTGTCAAATGAAGGTGGCAAGACCATATCGGGTAATACAACAGGAGTCGGTGCAGGTGGAGCCTCTTCTTCGTTCGGATAACTATATTCACTTTCAGTGACTTTCCTGTTCCCATTTTTTTTCATTTCCCTTATTCTTCGCAACTCCTCTCTCCATTGTTTCTTTTGCAGAAGCTTTACCCGGTAATCATACTCGTCAAAGTAAGCTTTTCTGTGTTCCTTTGAGAGTTTAGCAAGTTGCGTTTTTCGGAGAGGCTTAAACGGTGGCAGCTGATTGTACTCGTCATCTTCTCCATCTTCCTGCTCGGAATCAAACATGTCATCAATTTCAATATCAGAGTCAATACTATTACCACCTTGATCTGCAGGGAGCTTTGGATGTGCACGAGACTGCAACAGCCGANGTGGCAGCTGATTGTACTCGTCATCTTCTCCATCTTCCTGCTCGGAATCAAACATGTCATCAATTTCAATATCAGAGTCAATACTATGACCACCTTGATCTGCAGGGAGCTTTGGATGTGCACGAGACTGCAACAGCCGAGACAGAACTTTAGGGAGATGCAATGTGGATGGGAAATGTTGGGATCGCAGTCGGGACCAGAAAGATCTACGGTGGTCCAGCGATTCTTGAGGCTTCAACAGAGACTTTGCTTCTGACAAAACCTTTACAGAGTAGCACAATAGCAACAGATGCGGTCTCCAAGTTTGGCCGTTTGGGAGAACTTTCACTCCCTCTCGGTTCTTCCTACACAACGGGTGATTCTCAACAAGAGAAACCGGATTCATCAGACTTGGGTTCATCAAACGTAGACCACCAACAGCCTGTTTAATAGACTGTTGAACAAAATGTGAGCACTGTGCAACAAACACATCGTAGCTCAAAGGGGTGCCAGATGGGCCATCAGGAGGGGCAGAAGCAGCATGGGTCAATATCACTATGGCGTTCTCCCATATGGAGGGACCAAGAGAAGCAGTGATCGTCCTTAGCAAGGGTAAATTGTTCAAGTCCCTGGTGTGAGTATCAAGCCGATCCACATAGAGAACAATATCAGGGGGACACTTCTTAATTACCTTCTTTACAGCAGCCATTATTTTTGAATTTATACTTTGATCCATTGCAGCAGACTCCAACCCCGGAGTATCAATAAAGGTAATTTTGATGCCATTCACTGTTTCAGAAATTTCTTTTACCGAAGTGGTTGAGTGCTTAAATGCATCAATGGACGCCTTCTGATTTCCCAATATGGAATTTATCGTAGCACTTTTTCCAACCCCGGCTTTTCCAAGGACCAGTATGTTTAGAGAGAAGTCCAAATCTTCATTTCCCTTAGACTCCACAGCCTTCTTCTTTGCAGCATCGAAGCTGAACTTCCCTGTTTGTCTCCCAGAAAGCAGTGCAAGACGGTAAAGAACCTGCGCTGCAATTGAATCTTCTGCAGAATGCCCAAACCTTTGCAATAGCCGCAAAAACGTCACACGGAGGCTTTGCAACTTTTCCAATTTCTGTTTCTCTTCTTCACTCAAGTTAATCTCACTCTCATCAGCCATTGTGACACTGAGATTGGAAAAGATGTTGGAACGGTTTGCAAGTGGAGCCGCTGAAGGTTTTAAAGATAAACTCAAACCAGCAGGGCGATCCATCGAGAAATTCTTTGTACCACCTTCTGAATTTCCACTGCCAGTGACTGCCTTCAAAAGTGCAGCCAAAGCTGCAGAGTCAAACATTTTCTCCTCACCTTCATCCTCCTCAGAATCGGTGACAATCTGACCATCAATCCTATCTGACATATTGTTAGAAATGTTTGCTCCATCAGAACGGGCCTCAATACCATAAGCGTCCCTTTCCAGCTCCTCTAAAAACTGTTTTGCAACTTCAGAACTCTTAAATATCATCCCTTTAGTTTCTTCTTCACTTTCAGACCCATCAACCCCGATAACACCTTCTCCCACAAGTTCCCGGTCCACTTCCTTGTCTGTGACCAGGATCTTGCTTCCTCCTTCTTCAGCATTGTCCCCTTGAGAAACTTGTTGCTTTGAATGCTCTTTTGCATCTGCAGAACACTCGTNCCCTTTAGTTTCTTCTTCACTTTCAGACCCATCAACCCCGATAACACCTTCTCCCACAAGTTCCGGGTCCACTTCCTTGTCTGTGACCAGGATCTTGCTTCCTCCTTCTTCAGCATTGTCGCCTTGAGAAACTTGTTGCTTTGAATGCTCTTTTGCATCTGCAGAACACTCGTTTAATCTTTCAATGACAGAAGATTGTTCATTTTCCTTAACAGCCAATTCAAGATCTGTATCAACAGCATGAACATACACAGATTCTATAGATGATGATTCCGCAATGAACTCTCTTAACTTGCCAATCTCTGTAGCCAAACTCTTCTCTTCTTTGATCTCATCCTCTTTGTCCTTTTTCTCAATTTCATAAGAAACCAATTTCTCTTCAACTCCAATTCCTTCTTCCACCTTCATGTGGAAAACAACATCCAACACTGAATCAGAATCTTCAACAACAACGCAACTTTCCGATTTTCCCGCCAAATTATGAGACGACGTATCGAAACCCTTACCACTACTCAAAACTCCATCGTCCTTACCACCATCACCGGCGACAACGGAAGCGCAATTTCGTCCTGTAACAAATTGAAACTTCTCCGATTACGAAAAAAAACAGTCCCTAGATAGAAACTAAGGGAAAAAAAACCTGATTGCGACGAACCGTGGACTGAAGTTTGATCTTGTGCTACCATTGATGTTAGCTGCTACTACTATTTTGTAGGTTAACAATTTAGGTTTTAAGAAATTTGTCAAGGATTTATGAATTGTGGAATCAAAAAGATTAATACGAAAAATTATGGTCTTTGCTGGAGGATTTTTATAGCTCTGCCCCTTTTTTTGAGTTTTTCTCCTTCGTATCAGCCTTGATGAAATGACCAATCTACCCTCGGCTTTTTTAGTTTGCCTCATTCATAGCTTCTTCCTTTCTTTTTTTTTTCATTATTAGTTCTAAAACCAAGATTACACACAAAAATCACAAATAAAACCGGAAATTTCTCGGAGTCCAAGCCAGAAATAATCCGGAGTCCAACCATCCAACAAAAATTGTCGGAGCAAAAAAAAACAACCAAACTCAGATTCACTCTAATAAAAAACACCCAATTACAAGACCTTTAAACTAACAAATTTACTATGTCCAAACTTACAACAAGAGATCTCTAAAGAACTAATGAAAACCAAACATTAGTCACACAAACACCGGATGTGAATAGCTTCTTCCTATGACTGACTCTATGAGTAAAACATGTCAATTTGTATTTTTGTAATTTTTAATTTTAGTGGAATTATAACCTGAATTTCAGTTGTAATTTCAGTTGGCGAGTAGAAATAGGGAGTTTATCTTACTTTTTGGACAGTTTTTTTTTCCCTGAATTTTATTAAACAGAAGGAGAGATACAGTGCCGGTGACACACCAAGATGGTCCCGAAGTCTACAAACCAGCCAAAAACCAGACCCAACATTAACCAAAACATGAATTTTTGGATACAATCTATGAAACTAATACAAATTTGACCAGAAGACTATGGTTGCCAAAGGTATCAAAAATACCTTTTGGACAGCTAAATCTAAATTTATATTTATATTGTTTGAAATGGGTAAAGATAACAATAAACTTTAAAAATATAGATTTTTTGTTTAGTTTTATATGACAAGATTTTTTTTTTACTAAATATTTGTTTTGATCATAATAGTAAGTAGGATTAAGTGATGATTGGAATTAGTGGTTTCTTTTCTTGTTCATCGGGGATATGGTCTCTCACCAATCCAAATTGATAAAGGATAACGAGTTTGGTACATAGTGTGTAGGTTTTGTGGTAACGGAAATCTGAACAACTTCTTTGTCATAATTTATTGGGTTCAAATTCAGATATGCTCGTCGGATGAGGCTCATTTGATGAGTCTCGCCTCTAAATCTACTTATCTTCTTTTTTATATACTGAAACAAGATTTAAGGTGGAATTTAGTTTGTTTTTATATACTTCCTCTTTGTACTATTTATGTTATAGTGCCTTTATCTATTTGGTTAGGTAATTAGTGGTTTTTATTGCTATGTAAATGTTAGAGTATTTGTCTTTTACATGTCTTGTCCAAATTTCTTGTTGTGTTTACAACTTTGCCTTTTGTAACCGTGTGTTTGTTTTCTATGTGTTTGAATTTTTGGGTCTTGTCTTCTCTCCTTGTTGAAATTTAGTGTTTGTAAAATCATGGAGTCATTTGTGAAATTTGTTCACTTCATGGATGTTGTGAAATTTGTTCACTTCATTTGTGAAATTTGTTCACTTCATGAACTTCAAATGATTTATTGCTTTTTATTCATAAATGTTGGCTGCCCCAACTTCATTAGTTTTTGAGTTTGAATTTGTAGAATCTACTATGCGATATTTCAGTTTTATAGTTGTGAGAGTTAGCTCGGCTCTATAAAATTATCTTCTAATCTCAAGTTATTTAGTGTTTAAAGACTCTTTTAATGTGATCGAATTAGTTTCAACCCATGTTCCCCTTTTTTTGTCTCAANAATGAACTTCAAATGATTTATTGCTTTTTATTCATAAATGTTGGCTGCCCCAACTTCATTATTTTTTGAGTTTGAATTTGTAGAATCTACTATGCGATATTTCAGTTTTATAGTTGTGGGAGTTAGCTCGGCTCTATAAAATTATCTTCTAATCTCAAGTTATTTAGTGTTTAAAGACTTTTTTAATGTGATCGAATTAGTTTCAACCCATGTTCCCCTTTTTTTGTCTCAAAATGATATTATTCATAATAATAGTACGGCCAAAGGCCTTACAATAGGATCAAAGTCACCCAACCACTAGGCAGGTAACAAAAGTGAACAGAAAATTAATTCAAGCTTTCTAATTCTAAGCGATGACATAACCAAGATGGTCCATTCCGAGCAATATAAGATTCGTAAAACAGTGAAAATCCAAAATTCATGCTTGTGATCAAAAGACCATAGATGAGAGAAATTAAATTCAATTAAGTCTGATAATGTAGGGAATGTATCAAATCAAACGAGATTTCACACTAACAAGAACACTTATTGGAAAGGATGCTAAAGCAAAAACATGTGCAAATTTCACAGACCAATGAGTAGCACTAATAAACAACATATCCCAAAAATGAATACTAGCATCAATATATGCAATATCATCACTGTCCCCATTCAAATTTTTGGAAAAAGCCTTTTTGTAGTCATAAATAAAAATCCGAACATTAAAAATCCAGTCAATGAAAAACATCAAAATGACTCAAGAAAAGAAAAACAAAAGAATAAACAAAGTTAGTCACACACTTGTACTGAAATCTACCTATCTTCTTTTTTATATACTGAAACAAGATTTAAGGTGGAATTTAGTTTGTTTTTATATACTTCCTCTTTGTATTATTTATGTTATAGTGGCTTTATTTATTTGGTTAGGTAATTAGTGGTTTTTATTGCTATGTAAATGTTAGAGTATTTGTCTTTTACATGTTTTATCCAAAATTTTTTGTTGTGTTTTCAACTTTGCCTTCTGTAACCGTGTGTTTGTTTTCTATGTGTTTGAATTTTTTTGTCTTGTCTTCTCTCCTTGTTGAAATTTAGTGTTTGTAAAATCATGGAGTCATTTGTGAAATTGTTCACTTCATGGAAATGAACTTCAAATGAGTTATTGCTTTTCATTCATAAATGTTGGCTGCCCCAACTTCATTAGTTTTTGGGTTTGAATTTGTAGAATTTACTATGCGATATTTCAGTTTTATAGTTGTGGGAGTTAGCTCGGCTCTATAAAATTATCTTCTAATCTCAAGATATCTAGTGTTTAAAGACCATTTTTTTAATGTAATTGAATTAGCTTCAACCCATGTTCCCTTTTTTCTTGTCTCAAAATGATATTATTCATAATAATGGTACGGCCAAAGGCCTTACAATAGGATCAAAATCACCCAACCACTAGGCAGGTAACAAAAGTGAACATAATATTAATTCAAGCTTTCTAATTCTAAGCGATGACATAACCAAGATGGTCCATTCTGAGCAATATAAAATTGGTATCGGTGTTCCTTTGTAACACTTGTTGCAAGTCAAAGTTCGGTCTTGGTCTGCGTGGGGACCGCTACTTGATTTGCAGTGAAATCCGTGCTGCGTAAGGACCAACCGTAAATGGAACGCAAAACTAAAAACGTCTGCCAAGCAATGCTCGAACCGATGGGAATTGTGNTGCTGACCGCTACTTGATTTGCAGTGAAATCCGTGCTGCGTAAGGACCAACCGTAAATGGAACGCAAAACTAAAAACGTCTGCCAAGCAATGCTCGAACCGATGGGAATTGTGTTGGATGAGTTAAAGCGTCTAGCATTTGAAGATCCGAAATTTCGAAGATAATATTTTGAACATGTAGATCCGCCAAGCAAGTGGCTGCCCAGATAAAGCCTTCAAGGTCTGCTTCTAATTTCGATGCCATATTTGTGAAAGCATTTCGCCCATGGAACAACGGGGTACCATGGTGATTTCTTACAATCCAACCAGTCCTACATAGGCGGTTAGGATGTAACCATGAGCTCGCGAGATTATATTTCACCAACGGAGCTATCGGCTTTTGCCATTTATGAGACTGTACAGTCAACCCCACAATTGATTCCTGTAAATTAGTTGTCGCCCACTCCTGGAAATAATCTTTAGCGCGTTGCAAGATAAAGTTTACTGTCCATACGCTTTGTTCAAATACTAGCCCATTTCTTGCTTTCCATATTTGCCATAAAATCCACGGAAATGAGATGTTGACATCATCAGCAGGAGCATAGTTGACAAGATAGTGGAGATTCAAAAACGCCGAAGTATGAGAAAACCCATATGGTGGGATATCAATGCCCGTCAACTCCCACACCTCTGTGGCACGAGGACAATGAAACAACACATAAGAGATAGCTTCATTAGCCCCCCCCCCCCCCCCCCCCCNCCCCCCCCCCCGCCCCACACGCTGGACATATAGGGTCCATATTCAATCCACGTGATCTCAGCCGGTCCTTAACAGCCAATGCATCCGAGGGACACTTCCAGAGGAAATGCTTAATTTTTTGGGCTGCCTTGTACTTCAATATTTTACTCCACAGGGCTTTCTCTAATGGTGGAAGGGGAGTCGCCATTGCCACATCTGTATCCATGAGCAATTTATTCACAATGTATGAGCCTGAAATAGTATACCCCAAAAAATAGCCATCACGTAGGTGTCGTGAGGTCTTGACATAGCCCCAAGTAACATGTTGTCCACACTCGTTATGAAATATGTTGGAACCGTTTTTTCACAATGGCGTTGGTCATTATTTCAGTGGCTTGTCCGGACAACAAAATTGTTGAAATGCCCGGATTTTGGAGTCATTGCATTCCTCATTATGATCATTACAAAGTAGTATGTTCATTTGTAAAAGACGGTGTTCGTTTGAATGAGAAATGATGGTCACAAGTCGATGACTTGAAAACCTTGATAATTTGGCTAAACATAAGAACTAGCAATTATCCAACATTGGAAACATGAGGTAAAAACCTTGAGTACACTTCGGCATATTGATGAGAGAAAATTTTAACCACCCATACGTATAAATGCATTGAACCGAACCAAGTTGGATCGGATGGGTTTTGGAGTTAAAATTCCGATTTTTTTTTTTTTTTTTTT
>OVAP01002862.1:0-18168 GCA_900406295.1 Aurinia saxatilis
ACCCGGAAAAGTCAACAGAATTAACGAAAGTCAACAAATCTAATTTTGGCTGGGGAGTGTGTCTGACATCGGGTGGCCACATCGGGTGGCACCCGATGCCAAAGACACAGGGAATGTCATCTTCGAGCCACAAAATGCACCTGGCATCGTGTGCTCACATCGGGTGGCACCCGATGCCAGTGACACAGGGAATGTCATTCTTCTTCCTTCGTCTTTGCTCGATCNTTGAAATCAGTCCTAAAATGCAACATATCAGTCATCACCCGCGGGCCAAGCCCCGATCGTGGCCCACATGCCAAGCCTCGATCGTGGCCCGCGGGACAAGTCCAATGCAATAATCCGCGGGCTAGATCCTTACCGTGGCCTGCGGGACAAGTTCATGACCATTGCCCGCGGGCCATATCTCAACCATGGCCCGCGGGAAAAACTCACCATCTTCGTCCGCGGGCTAAGTCTTTACCATGGCCCGCGGGACAAGTCTCTCTTCAACGTCAGCGGGCTAAGTCTCAGGTATGGCCCGCGATATTTCTCACATTTCAATCCGCGAGCTAAGTATCAAGTATGGCCCGCAAGATTGTCCACATCCCAGTCTGCGAGCCAACTTAACTCGCCTAGCAACATTGTGTCCCATGGGTCCAGGCACATGGCCTAGTTCCATCGAGAACTAAGGACCCATGATGAACATTTCGTCAAACAATTATCGTTACCACACTCTTTTTCCCTTGGTAAGGTTTTTCCCATGCGGTTTTCCTTGCTAAAGTTTTAACGAGGTGATCATCAGAACACATACGACTCACGAGATTATCTTAACAATCTCGTGGGCCCAAAAACACTCATAACTAGCCAAATAGTCCAATTCGGTATCGTGGGCCCATTTCTATCTTCCATCAAGACAAAGCCCTAAGGTTTATTCCAAGCGCCGTCAAGCAGGAAGGTTCGAGAATAAAATCATCGGAGTAGCTCGGATGAAAGGAAACTGTCCAGAAGACTGTTGAAGGAATAAAAGCATATCTTCAGGAAATAAAAGGTAGCTCACAAAAGAGTTTGGGCCCCAAGGCGGTTTAGTTAGAGTATATATAGGATCTAAGGTCGTAGGTCTTAGATCATCTTTTACATCTTGGAATCCTCGAATAGTTTGAGTCCTTAACAGCTTGTATTCGAGAACTCTCTTTGCTATCAATGAAGCGACCCCACTTTCCCATCTTGTTCTTTGTCTATTGCTTTTACTTTCTGAGCGGTTCACAATAGAGAGTCGACGATCCCTTAAAAGAATCGTTTTACAAGTTTTTGGTTGTGTGTGAATTCTTTCCCACACAATCATGAAGTCGCAACCTCTAAGTTGTGGTTTCAAATAAGCGAGTTCCTAACTTTTCAAACATATTTTCCATTTTTTGCATATTGTTTGTTCGAGGACGAACAAAGCTAAGTATGGGGGATTGGATAGCGGTGATATTTTACCGCTTTTTACCATATATTTAAAGTACTTTTTATGACGAAACTAAAGGATTTCAAGATAAAAGTGATTATTTTCACTATTTTATGTTTTCAAAGTGTTTTTGTGAAAATAAGGCTTTTTAAGTCATAAATTGGCATAATTCTCCAAGTTCAGCATTCAGCGCCAGATCTTCGGGGCCAGATGAATTTGTTGTGCATTTTGGATTGAAGTGAGGAGTTAATACAAACAAGCCACATAAGTAGGATGTCACATTGGCTTGGAATCAAGTCATTCTGTCCCAACGACCAATACGTTATTCCCTTAATACTGAAGATTGGTGAAGAGGATTAGTTCCACGCTTCAGAAGTTTGGCCTTAGATGAAGATCTTACCCATCATAGATTGCTCTCTGATATTTTGACACGAGCTAGATGACGTAGTCAGCTTTCCAATGCAAGTGGAATGAAGCCATTCCCACGGTTAGATCTTGAGTTATGTCGATTCCACTGAAGACAGATTGTGCAATCTTGATGTGAAGCAGTCGAAAAACGCAAAGGAAGAACGATCGATCGAATGCCAAATGGATTTGATCGATCAAGGCCCAAAAAGTCTCTTGAAGCCCATGAATTGTAGCCTCTGAATGAATCAAGGCCCAAGGATCCACTAAAAGCTTCCAGACGTCTCAGACGATATTTAGTGATTACCAAAATATTTTTTTGGCTAACCATCGATCGAATATCCTCTTTATTCGATCGACTGAAGAAGATAAGATCAAATATTGTGAATCTCTTCAGATGGTCCTCTCTTATCCATTTACTGAAGCCCTTGGTCGTGCCTCACTCTCTATATAAAGAGACTTTTAAGCTCAAAAGAAGGGTGTGTCTCTCTTTCACCAAAAACTCTCTAGAGAGAGCACTCTGCTTTCATTCTTTCTCAAATCTCTTTGTAATTTTGTATTGTTGTTGTAAGGGAGAAGATTTCATCCTCCTTGTCTACTGATTTGGAGAAGTTTTCTAAACCCTTTTCTATTTATTTATGATGTTAATCTCTATGGTTTTTGCTATCATTCTTGAGTAGATCTTTTGTTGGGAATATGAGTTTTCAATAGGATTTTCATGGTTTGACAGATAGGTAAGATTAACACATGATTGCTTAGATTGACACCTTAGTGATTTTGTTATATATTAATATGTTCGTCTTGACAACTTGAGTAGATTGATAAGAACTAATATTAAATGATAAGTATCAACTTTTGCGGCTTGCTTTCCTAGTTCACCTTTGTGACTATTGTGTGAATTAGGTGGTTAGACATGTTTAATCATGACTATGAAAATAGGGAAATTAATTTACGACTGACTTGAATACTTAACCGGGTTTATCTGCCTATAAACCCTGAATAGTTTAATCCATGGAACCTAGAGAATTCTCTGAACCCCGACAATTGAACAATAGTTTATTTTATCTTTTTCTTTTATTTCGTTTTGCATTTCATAAACAAAAAATTTTCTATTAGATCGAACGACAACTTCATTCGATCGATTGAACCACCAAAAAACTATCTTATGTTTCTTAGCGCAAGTCGAATCGATATTGTTACTGTGTGCACTTTGCTTCTTATGGATTCGATCCATAAGTACTACTGCGAGAGCTTGTGCGCTTGCAGAAATATTTTTGGGTGAAAACTAAATCCCTATCAATACTCCTACAACTCTTCGCAACAATACTCCTAGCTCACATAGTAGAAGTGATTTGGTCATCTCCTCCTTTCGGTCTCTCAAAATGTACGCGAACTGGAGATCAAATAAATGGCATGTTGGATTAGCTTGGATGATTCGTGATCATGTTGGTTCTGCCATAGCACATTCCCGAGACGCCTTTACTTGTTCACAAACCGTATTGCTGCAGAATTACGTTGCATTGGGTGGACGTTGCAGTGTCTTACGGATTTACATTATACTTCAGTCCTTATTGCCTCGGATTGCTCAGCAGCTATGGAGGCATTATCAAAACCCAACTCTTAGCCGAAGTATAGGTTTTTGCATCAAAATATTTTACTTCTCACGCGGAACTTTGATTATGCTGCTTTTGAGATTGTGCATCCTAGTGCTAACTTGCTTGTTTGTGACATTGCAAAGAGTGTGCTCCGCGACGGTCTTTTTCAATCATATTTGAGTTTGGGTGGTCCGGCTTGGCTACATGAAAGAATTCGTCAAGAGGTTTAAGGAGTGGTCTAGAAGTCTTTATATTTAAGACTGTGGCCGTATCTAATTTCTCTGGTGTTTGGGTTTTGTTCACATAATTTATTCTATGTTACTTTTTGCCTATTGGCTTTATGCAATTCAGAAGTTTTTTAAAAAAAATTGGTTTTCAAAAACGAAAACCAGAAATTATTTAAAGAAACTTGAGCCTTAAACCATCTCCATCCCATTCCTCCATATTTTACTCCGAAATGGAGTAACTCTAAAATAGAGGAGGGGTCTTCTCCAACCTATTACTCTATTTTTTTACTCCAAAAAACTTGTTTATGTTATTATTAATTTGTTAAAATACCTTATATTTATCGAATTTACAAATTTTATCCACTTATTTTACTTTTCATGATAATTTATTAAAATCACATCATTATTTTATTAAAAAATATTATATAAATAAAATTACATTGTATAAATAAATAAATAAATACATATGAAAAAAAATAACATAGTTTTGATTACATATCACCATAGTTCTGATACAAAAAAATAAAGCATATGGAAATAAATAAAAATATATAGTTCTGAAGAAAAATACAAATAATATAGTTATTAAATTTATTTTATGTTGTTTATCGATATATTTTAATGTATATTTTATTTTATTATTAGTCTCATTGCAATGTTTATTAAATTTAATCATATTTTGAGCTATATAAGTATAAAAATGAAAATAATCTATAATTCAAGGATGCTTTGATAAATTAAAATGTTCAACTCAAAATGGAGGAACTCCATATTTAATTTCTTTTGATGTGATCATTCAAAATGGAGGAACTCCATATTTTTCTTTTGATGTGATCATTTAACCAATGTTCCATATCCCCAACTCAAAATGGCATAATAGTATTAACAAACAAAAGAAATTGTTATCAATCCAACAACTCCAAAAAGGAAACAGGCATATAACAGATGGCCCATGTGATTATTTCCCACTTGTAACCAATTCCAGATTTAACAAATTTTCATTCCGAATAATTAGAGAACAAAACCGAAAACGAAAGTAAACCGAAAGAAGAAATGAAAAAGAAAACCGGATGGTGAACCAGTTCCATAATCTGAACGGTCCAAAAGTATTGACCCCATCTCTCTCTCTTTCTCCCTCTCTCTTGGTCGCTCGCTGTGAAAGGCAGAGAGAGGAAGAGGAGAAAGATTGACCGTTTTGACCTTGTCGTCGTCTCCATAGATTTTGTCTTCACCTCTTCTTCCGATTCTCAAACTCTCCCATCTTTGATTCATCCGCCATGAACGAGAAAGCCAACGTCTCTAAGGAGCTTAATGCTCGCCATAGAAAGGTCTCTCTCTAATCTCAGATTCCTTTGTTATTTTCCCGAGCTTTGCGGATTTGTGCTCGTATAGATTTTCGTAGCCAACCAATTCGTTACGATGGATGATTGTGTACGATCTCTATTCGATTGGATCTGTGTTTGCGCAGCTAGAGTTGTTGGTTTCATTAGTTTGGTGAGGCTTTCTGGTGTTTTTGCATCTCCGATCCGATCGTTTGAGCTAGGGTATTAAATCGGGTTTTCCATTTCGATTTATTTTTAGAAGACAAAAGCTGATCACGATCGGATTTTTGAATTTTGTGATTGTTGAATGTTAAAAATCATGTCCTACAGATCACCGCATAAGGGGAGACGATCTCTCGTCTTCACAATTTGTAGTTGTCTGCCGTGTTGAAACTAGTGGTCCTAATTGGGACAGTTTTCTGGGTTTGGTGATGCATAATATGTATAGCCTCAGGGCATATAAGAACTTTCTTGTTCATTGAAGAAACTTTTCATGATGATCCGATCTGCTACTTGTAGTTGGAATGAGAACTTGGATTTATTTTGGTTTGTTGAACATTTCATTTATGTTGATTTTAAATCATTCTTGAATATGCTCTATAATTTTTTGGTGTAGATTAGCACTTACGATTTTTACTTTGAAATAGTATATTACTTGAATATTCCTTTGGTTTTGGTGCTGCTTATTTGCAGATTCTTGAAGGGCTTCTTAAACATCCAGAGAACAGAGAATGTGCTGACTGCAAAACAAAGTATGATGTTATCGCATATGTGAATTATCAGCATTAAACTGGCTTGTTTATAGATGTCACTAATACTAGCTCGTTGCTTTGCAGAGGTCCAAGATGGGCAAGTGTTAATTTAGGTATCTTTATCTGCATGCAATGTTCTGGGATTCACAGGAGTCTTGGGGTACACATATCAAAGGTAATCTCCACTTTCCAAACTACTTTTCTATACAAAAGCTCAGATAGTTCGATAAATATCTCATTTCATTTAGCTCAAATTATCTGCACATGCTGTCAGTTTGCGTTCCTACTGGTTTCTATATTTTGGTATCATGTTTTTTTCTACCTCAAGAGTTACTTCTGTAGCTGTGAACTTGGACATGAATACATCAAGTCTCTCCGCCTTTCTGTGCTGCCCCTTCCCTAACTAGGAAAAATAGTATATATCCAGTATATACACGAACTTCAAACAATTCTGTGCAAAAGTACATAATCAAGTTACGCTCTTTGAATTTCTTTTTAGGCTGGGTCCTTCATGTCAAGTTGATTTTCACCTAGTAGCATAATTACTTATTTGTTCTACCAAACATCTGAATTTTGGGCTGATGCTTTCAGGTTCGATCTGCCACTCTGGACACGTGGCTCCCCGAGCAGGTTGCATTTATTCAGTGTGAGTGTTTTTCCAACTTGATGTCCTATGGCTGGTTTGAGTTTTGATGGGGTTGGTTTTGCCATGTAAAGTATGTAATCATTTATTTGCATGCAGCAATGGGAAATGAGAAAGCAAATAGTTACTGGGAAGCTGAGCTGCCACCAAACTATGATAGAGTTGGAATTGAGAATTTCATACGGGCAAAGTATGCGTCTCTCTTTTCATTTTACAAACTTCTCAGTTAGTTCCACCTTATTGAGTTGTGTTTATTTGCTATTCATATAAAGTGGGAACATTCTTGTGACATCTGACATTTCTAGGTATGAAGAGAAGAGATGGGTTTCTAAAGGTGAAAAAGCTAGATCACCTCTAAGAGTTGAGCAGGAACGACGGAGATCTGTGGAGAGAAGTGGACCTGGTTATGAGCATGGTCACGGTAGTAGTTCTGTAAATTTATTTGAGGAGAAGAAAACTATCCAAGCCTCTAGAACAAGACATAGCATTGCTGCAACAAGAATCAGTCTTCCCGTGCCGCCGCAAGGACCTGACCAGGTACCGAACATTCTATGCAGCCGAGCTGTTACTAAAAATTCGTACCTCCCGTTACTCATCATTATCAAGATTCCTCATGCCATGATCTCCTTTAACAACCTTAGGATAGCATAAGTGTCTTTGTGGTTGTGAGATATGCATGTAGCTGTCCGACCATATTTTCTTATATCAAATACACTATTTCGTTTCTAGGAGCTCATAATTTCTCAAATCGGTCTATAAGTGTTCAAAGCCTAGTTTCTGATACATCATACTAAAAATATTAGGTTATAAAGCCACAACAGAAAATAGAGTCTGCAGCCGCTCCTCTAGAGATGACCAAACAAGCAGTAAATGTTGCACCAACACCAGATCCTCCAAAGGTGGATTTTGCTACTGACCTCTTCAACATGCTATCAATGGATGAGCCTACTGAAAATGCCTCAGAGGCAGCTCCTGCCGATGATAACTCATGGGCTGGCTTTCAGTGTATGCGTCTCTCTATCATACCACATCCTTGTAAATATTATATTACTTGCTCTTCTCCGAAAATGCTTTGGGGTCAAATATGTTTATCACGAATTATACCAATTAACTTTGCATTATCATAAAATTATAGCGGCTGGAAGTGGTCAAACAGCAGAGAAAATTGTCACAGCTAAGCCTGATGAAAGCAGTTCTCCTCCAGCTACTGGCATTGAGGATTTGTTTAAAGACACACCTACATTAACATCCCAACAAGCACCGCAGAAAGATGTGAAAGGCGATATCATGAGCCTGTTTGAGAAGGTAAATTTCTAGTCAATTATATTATCTGTCTCATTATTGTTGCTTTGTTGGGTTTATCATTCTGTAAATATTCAGCTTTCCAAGTTTCCTATTGTTCGTTATTTAACTTACGAATTACAAAGTGATACTTCCAACACAAAAACCTCTGATTTGCGTCTTGTTATGCTTGATCTGATTTCCAAAAAAAGGTAATATAACTTTGTGTGTTACATTGTTTACAGTCGAATATGGTGTCGCCTTTTGCCATGCAGCAGCAACAGTTTGCTATGCTTGCTCAACAACAGGCCCTTTACATGGCTGCAGCAGCCAAAGCTGCAGGAGGCACTCCAAACGGCGTGAATCAACAAGCTGTGGCTAACGCTCTCAACTTAGCTTCTGCCAATTGGTCTAACACTGGTTACCAGATCCCTGGAATGACCGGGGCAGTAGGTGGTGGTCAAGCTGATCTCCAAAAACTTATGCAGGTTAGATCGTTCTGTTGCTTTTTTACCAATTTCTGTATTACCATTAATCTACTCTTGCAAAGTTCCCACCAAATATTGCTCTCTGTTATATTGCCTTAGAACATGAACATGAACGCAACCATGAACACGAATATGAGACCTGCGCAACAACAGGAGAACACTTCTCAGTCTCCAATATCTAGGTATGTAAATAAAACTGCATTCTGCTTGTATCATCGATGAAGTTAAACATAATCACTCCTTCTGTTTGCGTGTTTCGCCTTTGAACATAAAACGTTACCAATTTATTCTGATTTAAGTGGAATTGTGAAAGAGTGCTCCCTTGTTTTCATGAACTCCCAATCTGGGACTTCTTGTAATATGATGCGGGGAATCAGATATTTTGGCTGTTTTTTTGTTACTAATGCAGTTTCTACACTACCGGGCAAGTTAATCCGGTGAATGGTATGACCCCAAACTCAACCGGTAAACCTCAGTCATCATCCGCAGCGCAGCCAACTACCAGCACACCATCTTCTCAATCAGGCAAAGACTTCGATTTCTCTTCGTTGATGGATGGAATGTTCACAAAACATTGATCAAGAGAGACTTTTCTCAATTTGCCTTTTTATCTTCTTTGTTCTAAATTTAAAGAACCAAAAAAATATATACCATCATTTCTGGACAGATTTTTCTGTTATACAATTTTTCTTTTTCGTAAAATGTGTTGTAGCTGGGCTTTTGATTCCCTCGGATTGCTGAATGAGTAATAGATGTAATTGCTGGGAAGAAAGAAAACGAGATTCATCATCTGTACATGTGCATGTGTGAGAGCCAGACTGTTCTACTCCACTATTTTTTTGTCACAAAAAGAACTCGAACAATGAGTTACTAGACCCTAAAATTTCTTCAGTATTTGTGAATACATTTTATTAATAAAAACGCTGATGTGTCAGTCAGTTCTCGAATAAAACACAGGGTAAAAGTTTATATGGTAAATCAGAGTTGCCGTGGTGCGGAGTCCGAGTTGGGACGATGTATGGAAGTTAGAAAAGAAAATAGCAAACACACGATAGTTCATCTCTAGAAAAATAGGTTAGTTTCCAGAAAAATTCTCAAATTTCGACATCATTCGAACATTACCAAATTAATTCGAATGAATTAAGAATTTGGAATAGACTGTTCAAACTACGGTGAGTGCTCTTTTCAATTTTTACAAACAATGAAGAAATCATACATTACTATATTTGTGGAGAGATGAGATTCGGTGTAAATATGTGGACTAATTCTACTTTCTCATGTATCCATTCACCGTCGACCAATTATCTTCCATGTTCTCGATGTTCCAATGTCAAAAGTTTTACTCAAAACCAAACAAATTGGTGATGGATTTAGCGGTGAGGATGTCGAAGTGAACTTTTTTGGTTTTTGTGATCATCATCTCAATGATTTTCTTCGTCGATATCTGTTTGGGATTGTATTCACTTCAACATTCTCACCACCAAAGCCATTGCCAATTTGTTTGGTTTTGCATAAAACTTTTGACATTTGGAACATCGAGAACATGGAAGATAATTGGTCGGCGGCGAATGGATACACGAGAAAATAGAATTCTTCAACCTCTACTTGTGAAAATGATTGACAAATTAATGCGAAGACTTAGCTGAATCTGAATGCTGGGTGACGTTGCTTTCAAAGATGGCTTCACTCGGTGGTTGAAATCTATGTCGGCACCACAGTAATCTTTCTTCTCCTTATGGCTTTGTTCTTACTCTCTATTGATAATTATTTCGAAGTACTATGAAGAATTTATATTAGATCTTTTTGGTACTTTAGGCCCTAAAATTGACTTATGATTGCATTGTTGCTAGAAATATCATCCATGGACAGAACTTAAGCCAGTAAAATCGATGTTTACCTTTTTGCATAGAGATTTTTGTATATGATCTTATGTTGATCTCCCTGTAAAATTTAAATGATTGCAGTTGCAATAGGATTTCTATTGAGGGATGTGACCCTTTGCGTTCTAATTAAGTATGCTATCATAGACGGATTGAGAAAGCATTTTAGTCCAAGCAGAGAAGGTGATACATTTTCGTCGATCATCAACTTTGTCGGCGATTTCTCGATAAAAAATTGACGATAACAGTGATGATATTGGCATTTGACTTCTCATCGATTGGTATCTTCAATCAGTTGAGAAGAGTAAAAACAGAGACGAAACATCAATGGTGATTGCTTTGACTTGCGACAATTCAAAATTGCCTCGAGTATCCTTTTCAAAATATTTGTTCACCAGTTGCTGATGGTTGACATCATACTCCAAGTTTGAAGTTTAAGCTAGCTCTGAAGTTTGTGTTTCATTGGTTTATGTTTCATTTTTTCCGAAGTTTATGTTTCATTGGTTTATGTTTCATTTTTTTTTCTTTGCAGAAAAAGTTGTGGATAATTTTGAAGTAAGAGGCGTTGAAGGAGATAGCATAGATCCAGGTTCTCTAGGTTTTCTTCGATCTCTTTTAGCATAAGACTGATATAAAAGCGTGAATCAGATTTTTTGGCTATGGTGGATAAATTTAGCTGAGATGCAAGTGTGAAGAGTGTATGTGTAGGATATGGGAGTGGAGGATGATTTTTCGAGCAGAGTGACTACAACTTCGTCGAGTTTGGTCGATTTAGGGAGACTTGTGTTGTTGAGTTCTAAATGCTTTGAGAAGGTTGTGTTGTTGTCTCGATGGGATTTGTAAGAATTTAGGATTGATGATGGTAGTACTTTGAGACCTCAGTGGAGTGAGATAAGATTGTGGAGTTGCAATATATGCAAGTTTAAAGCATCATGTAAACACTTTAAGCTATGGAGAATTAGACATTTATCATTTCAAAAGGTATATTCATTATCAGAGGTAGAATTCTAAACAATAAATGAAGATGTGAAATTTATAGGTGTTCTGGATATGAGTGTAAACTTACCTAAAGAAGGCATTGGGAATTCAAAAGAAAAGGAGGGATATAAAGGAAAACTTGAATCCTCTTCTCTGTACTACGAGCAGAATATACACACAACATTTATTGTTTTGTAATTTCCTCTGTAATGGACACAGTTTAGACTAGAGAAGAGGCTGAGACTGTTATGTTTGCTATTTTTTATCAGAATAACTGAAGAGCTCAAAAAGTTCAACCTAGAGAAGGATATGTTGAAGGCAGAATTTGAGGGAGAGCAAAACTCCTGGTAAGTTTGATAGTAGCTAAACTTTGGATGTTACTTCAAATTGTATTCTATCTTTGCTTCTCTTTTCTTTTTTTTAGCTATGCGTCATCTGACATCCGAATCAACCACACTTCGATGGATTCAGAATTTAAAGAGGAATTTAACAAATTGAGTACTCTGGTCAGCCAGTTGGAAATGACCAAATCCAACACAGTGAAACAAATAAAGTTCAAGTTCAGTGTGAAATGTAATGTGTAATATTATCACTTTAACAGGGCCAAGTGTTGAAATGCTCCAATCTGTTGATGCTCCTCTCTAGCATACTCCTCTACGATCTAACCCTCCTCTTGTTTGATGAACGCTGTAAAACCCATTTTGCCCCCTCAGTTTAACTGGTTTTGCTTTTGGATTTTGTGAAGGTTTGTTTAATTCAAAGCTTTGATCCGAAAATGTGAACCAATGAACCAACGAACCGGTTCCAATGAACAGAGACCGAGAATATAATTATTTCAGGAATTATATTCACCTAATATTTTTTTTCCTATTTTGTTTCCCAAAATTTTCACGGGATCAATTCCCAATCCGGGATCGGGCCAATCCAGCTTCCCTTTTTTTCATAGCTAGCTCGAGCGAGGGGGAGCTGTGCGAAGAGGAAGTTCCAGAGGAAGGCTGTGCGAAGAAGCGGGATTGAAGCTGGTTCGCACATTAAGCATTAACCATTAAAGGTATAAGCTTAAAACTTTGAAGTTGGTTCATCGCCGATTCAACTAAATTCGTCGCCATTATCCCATCTTTGGTCTGTGAGCTGGTGAATTGACGATATAAGGTTCGAATTGAGGTGGGTTATCCAATCTTGTTATTACAATTATTTGAATTCGATTTGAATAATATGAATCTAGGAGCTAATATGCGGCTAATGTTTTCAGAATACAATGGTGAAAACAGTCGTTCATTGCGAATATGGAGGGTGTTACAAAGAGACGAGTGATGGATATGAATGGTAAAATGTCGTGAAACCTGTAATTGGTTTTTGCCAGTGTCTAGACCCCAACACTCAAATGGAGCGAATTATCCATGGGTGGTTAAAGTAGAAAGGAAGATGCATTCTTGATCTCGTGCAACTGCGAGTACAACTAGGTACAAAAGGAAAGGCACACAACAATTAGGTGCATCCTTTTCACAAGAAATGTATCCGGGTCAGTTGGAAACTCCACCTCCAAAATGTATCATGAAAAGTGTTCATACAAAAATTGGAGTGGATGTCTCATACTCTACGACATTCAGAGGGAAACATTTGGCTGCAAGTTATGTGTGTGGTAGTTATGAAGACAGCAATGAGTTGTTGCCTTCTTATTTGCACGCTTTAGAGCAGGTTAATATTGATACTAAAACAAGGTATGTGTTGGATGAAGAAAACATGTTCAAGTACTTATTTGTTGGTGTGGGAGCTTGCCTTTGAAGGATTTAAGGCCACGAGGAAGGTTCTTTGTGTGAATGCTACTTTCAAAAGCTTGGTGGTGTGCTAATATTTGCCACAACTCAGAATCATAATCAAGACCATTATTCAATTGCATTTGGTGTGGTTGATGGTGAGAAAGATGCTACTTGGAACTGGTTTTTCAGTATGCTTAAAACCGTTGTGGCAGATGATTCAGAATTGGTTTTCCTTAGTGACAAAAATGCATGTCTCATCAAGGCAGTTCGTGATGTGTACCCGATGGCTGACCATGAGTATTGTACGTATCATTTGTCCCAAAATGTGAGAAGAAAAGCTGTTAACGTCAATAAAGGAGATTGTGCTATGAAATTTAGAGAGATATCTCAAATTTATACAGAGGTTGAATTCAAGAAGGAGTATGGGGATTTCACGAGAAAGTATCCGAAAGTAGAAGATTATTTGGATTGCAGTGTGGAGGAGTCAAAATGGGTTAGGTGTTATTTCCCAGGAGCAAGGTACAACATTGATACCACTAACAATGTTGAATCTATGAATAATGTTTTCAAGGAATCAAGGACGTATTATTTGCTGCCTATGATTGATGCGATCATTGGAAAATTGTGGAGTGGTTTATCAAATATAGTAAGGAAGCTGCAAGTGGATCGAGCTCGAGGAAGATGGTGCCGGTTGTGGAGAATGAATTCCATGTTACATGTAAGGAAGCATCGAATCCGGAAGTGGATGAGTTGAACTCGGCTTGAGTATTGTGTCATGGGACCCGATAGCAGAAATTACTTGGTGGACTTTATTATAAGAACTTGCACTTGCAAGCGTTTTGATAAAGACATGTATCCTTATGTCAATGCAATAGCAAGTCTCCTTAAATACATGTCGATGGAAGATAGACCAACGGATATTTACGTGTACGAGTTGTGCTCTAAGTATTATTTGTTGGAGCAGTGGACATTAGTGTATTACAGGACGATTTATCCAGTATCGCATCAGTCTCCTTCTCCTTCGCCTTACCTTTACCTTTACCATTTTGCTTCTCCTTGTTATTCTTTTTTTCTCGTCCCTCCACATCGTTTTTGAAACAATTTTTCAAACAGATCATCTTCCTAGCATCCAACAACTTCTTCCAACCATAAACAACCGCATCACAACAATCATCCTCCACCACCTCCGTGTTATGCATCAGAAGGGGAAACTCATCCGGGTTTGGATCAATGATACTCCAGATATCTTGTCATAAAATACATAACAATCTACCGAAATACAATAACAAAAACATGGATAAGCAGGAATAATCAAGAATAACTACTTTACCTTAGTTTTACCAAGTGTTTCGTTAGTTTTTGGTAGGGAAAATCTTTCATTGGCAATTGCTTGAACCTTGACTTACACATCCTAGGGCAGTCACTTGATGCATCCGCAACCTCTTCCCTGAATTTCTTCTTCGACGCTGGAATGGCCTCAAATTCTAAAAGCTACATATAACACATAATAATAAAAAATCCACATAATCAAGTAACCAAATATGCACATAAGTAAACAATCAAATGCATTTAACAAAACAAATCCGCATACCTCCAAAGGAATTATGAAACTTGGAATGCACCATCTTGATTTGGCAACCCCATCGCAGCTCTCCATTGTGTGTTTGATTTCTTTCAGATTGTCTCAAATGAAAAACGACCCCACGGAAAAGTTGCACCACTCCAAATCACTGACATACTTCAAAAATAGAGGTTCTACCTCCAGTTCTCTTATTCTTTTCTTTGCACCCTTTGATTAAACTAGCTAGAAAGTAAAGCACAAAAACTTGCAATATGGCGGCGCTGCGAGTGGTCATTGAAAGAAACTTATCTCGAATAACCTTATAAGTTACTCTTTTGTCTTTCTGCTTGACTTTGAAAACCTTGTCAACAAACTCCATATTACCATGATCTTTATAACCTTCTGGATATATCATGCAGTTTAATGCACACAATAGGGTGTATTCCCTCATTGTTTACCTCACCGGAACACCATTCACCACAAACCAAACTTCCTTTGTCTAATTTATCGAGGCTGTGCGGAGGAGGAGCATCCACATGCCCATTGTCCTACGAAAACGAAATGAAAATCAATTTGGAAATCTAAAAAATGAAATGGAATTAAATTCAAACTTTAGCATACATACCTCGTTGTCGAACCGTCCTAGTTTTCCTAGTTGTACTTCTCGTTTGAATTGATTCGAATGATGGGAATCAAACTGTGAAACTTCTCGTTACTCTCTCTCGGAACCCTCTCGACAATGAACGTAGAATTTGAGGAGAAAGTATTGGATCTAGGGTTACTAATTTGATTTGGGGATTTATATAGTTTCTGGTTATCTTAAACCAGAAACTTTAGTATAACCAGCGTTTCAGGCGGTTATAAGTTGCAGTTTACTTCAACTCGGTTTTTGACTCGGAGCAGATCCGAATGGATCGCGAAATGGGTGGGTTTACCCTGGTTGGTTCTGTAATTTCGGTTGTCTACTTGGCTTAAGGATAATTGGCTATATATTTGTATTTTAAGTAAACATTAATAAATTCGAGACATAACAAGAGTGTATTGGCCACTTTTTTCTCCTTATAGAGAGCATTTCAGCCATTGTTCTGCCTAACACCAAGCCAGCTTCTTTTTATTGGTGGTCTAATACTTAGTTCCAACTTGTTCATCCGAAAGAACCAGAATACTCCGTTTCCTGCAAGAATAGTGGTGATCAATCAAACATGCGGGCATCTTGATAATGATGATATTTTACCACTTTTCGATATATGTTTTGGTGTTTTTATTAAAGAAACTATTTGATTTGAAACATAAACTACTGGATTTCACATTTTTCTGTTTGCAAAGTGTTTTTTTGAAAACAATGCATTTTAGGTTGCAAATGAGCATTTTCCACCAATTCCAACAAGTTAACATCATAAGTCCATGCCCGGATGAAGAAGATGTTTATTTTAGAATGAAGTGACGAGTTAGGATAATTAAGCCACGTGAGTTAGCCTTAACATGGGCTTGGAATCGAGTCATTAGCCCTCAGGAGTGAGGAGTTAAGCCCAAATTACTGAAAGAGTATCCAGAAGCCCACAAGACATGAATGCCCAATCGACCAGACCAGAGGCCCACCGATCGATCGAAGCCCATTTTGTCAAAGAAGGTTCGAGAACAAATTCATATATACACCGTTGCATTTGGAGAAATATTTGGTTACGTTAGAGATAAACTCAGAAGATAATGAATCTTCAGAAACGTTTTGAAAGATCTCAGTTGATCGGTCAGGATAGCAACGATCGATCGATCAAGTAAAGATAAGCACAAATATTTGGATTCTCATCCAAATATTCTTCCTGATATATCTCGGCCAACATCTCGATCCTCTCCCCTATGAATACAGAAGACTGAAGTCCGAGAGAAACATCAGAAATCTCTCTAAAGCTTTCAGGCATCCATGCTAAAAAATTATTAGTTTCTTTCAGCTTTTTGTTTCATTTGCTTTGATCATTGCTTCAAGGACTAAGTTTGTAACCTCTGCATTCCTGAGAAGCCATTCTGAACCCTTATGTAATACAAGAAATTTTCATTATGTTTATGTCTACTTTTGCTATGTCTGAGTAGTCTTTTAGTTAGGAATAAGGTTTTGCTAGAAGGAATCATGGTTTGGTACATAGGCAATAAGATTATGTAATGAGTAGTTTATATGCTTACTTTCATATCAGGACTTAATATAAATGATATGATAAGTCTGCTACTAATACACCACTTAGAATAAGAGATCCAGAACTTGATAGTGAAAGCTTTACTATTTATAGTTTAGTAGGATTTGATTTCTTGAACTTAATGCCTAGATTAATTGGTTGATCAGACCATAGGTTCTCTTTCTGAAAGGATATATGTCAGAGTTAACTCGGATACCAATTGAACTAGACTAGCTAAGCTTGACCATAAAGATAGTTAGTTATTAGTGATTTCAACTATATAGCCTGATCTAGAATTTACATAAATTACTACCCTGAATAATTCAAACCGTGATCCTCTGATGCATTACCTGACTTCCTAGCGCTTTTTATAATTGAATTCTCTCACGTTTTATTCTGTTTTAGCATTTTCCGGCATTGATCGATCGACTGCATAATCTGCCATCGACCGAAAGGTGTTTCAAACGATCGATCAGTTCACACGACCAATCGATCGTAACCAAAACAATCTAATTTTGTTGCTTAGCTCGAGTGAAGTTGGACGTGCTACTGTGTACACTCTGCTCTTTGTGGATACGATCCCTAAGTACTACTACGAGACCTGTGCGCTTGCAGAAAATATTTTGGGCGAAAACTAATCCCCATCAAGTTTTTTGGCGCCGCCGGGGAGCAAGAGTGACCACTAGCATAACAATCTAGCTTCAGACTAAGCCTTTCATTTTGTGTATTTCATTTCGTTTTCATTTTTCTTTTCATTGTCATTTTCAATCATTTTGCATTTAACATTTGAATTTGGCTTTCATTTTCTCTCTCCTTTTTCCAAGTGTATGCAGAGAAGAAGTCAAGGAGACGACGACCTATTCCCACTTGAAACAAAAATCCAGAGAATAGAGATAACCAACTATAAGCTTGCTCGTTTAAGACTAATGGCGGACCATCAATATCAATATTTTGATGATGGTGAGCCTCGCCTCATTGGAGGAGGAAGAGGAGGAGACCAAAGAAGGCAGGAAGATGAATGCCCACAAGGGGATGGAGTAGACAGAGCTGCTGAGCCAAGAGCCGATCAAATAACGACAGCAGACTATCATTCGATCGATCCACACTTGTTCGATCGAATGGTGATCAAACCAGCTCAACCTCCACGAAATGATTATGAGATAAAACCTCAAATCATAGCTTTGTTGAAACAGAACCATTTCCATGGCAATGCTCACAAGCATCAAATGGACCACATTGATTTCTTTGAAGAAATTTGTACAACCACAAGGCAAAATGGAGTTCCCACCGACGACTTCAAATGCAAGCTCTTCCAATTCTCTCTGGCGGACAAAGCCCATCGATGGCTGAAAACTCTACCACCAGGTTCCATCACTACATGGGAAGGTTGTAAGTCAGTTTTTCTTAACCACTTTTACACTAAGTCCCGCTCAAATCAGTTAAGAAACAAAATACAAGGCTTTAAACAAGGCCATGTTGAAAGTTTCTTCGATGCTTGGGAAAGGTTTAGGGGTTACATGAGGGACTGCCCCCATCATGGTTTTGATGAATCTAACCTCTTGTGTACTTTCTACAGAGGCATAGAGCCGAAATATCAATTTTCTCTTGATACAACTAGCAATGGTGATTTTACCACTGATATGTTGCATTTTAGGACTGTTTTCATGGTTGTTTTACATTCA
>OVAP01002863.1:178-2678 GCA_900406295.1 Aurinia saxatilis
AATCAATTACACAAATTAGAGGAATGTTATGGTAAAACTTCGTTTAAAACGATGTGGGAGAAAGCAACGTACGACTTGAATTGACGGACCCGATCTGCTATGGATTTTTTATCTGCCATTTTTTATATTAATATTATACAGTTATATAGGTGCTCCTGGCTCGACATTTTNTCAAAAAGTTGGACCAACTTCGTAAGTCTTGTGTTTTATCAATTTTGTTAAAAGAAAGCCCTTTCAAGCCAAGCAGTTTTATAATGGCAAAGGAATTTTTTTTAAAAAAATTAAAATTATTTGAATCAAAAGTTTATTATGCACGAATCAAGTGTTTGAATGATTCTTTGATAAAAAGAAAAAAACATAAAAAGTGAGGGGCTTGTTGCTGTCCTTTTTTAATAAAATGATTCGCGATCATCGAAGTCATGTCTAAACCTAAAGATTCGACATAAGTATAAAGAATCCTGAAACAAGAAAATCCAGTTTTCAACTGTTTTAACACCTAGATCAGAATGAAGAATAAAAAATTATTCTAAAAAATGAGATAAACAAAAAAGGTTTAGAGACTACTCAAAATCAATAAAAGAGTACTTAAGGACTCTCTATTGAGATATTTGAGAGTTATTTCACTTGAATTATGAGAGTACGAATGTTCCGAATGCTTTTTANTATGAGAGTACGAATGTTCTGCATGCTTTTTACGGACAAAATATTTAGGGTTTCAACATGGGCTAATTGATTTAATGTTAATGTTTTTATTAATTTATTTAATATTGAAATTTAAAAGAGAGAGTTAACTTCTACTCATTGCATTGAATTTAGAGCTGTATAAGGCCAAAGCCTCTTATACGTTTATAGGGGGTAGTATTTATATACATATATCCAATGAGACATTTATAGAATCGTTGCAATTGATGTTCGAACCGGAATATATCGTATGAACGTAGGTTTTTATGATACGATAACTAATCAAACTTTGACAAATTTTCCTGCTATTATCGATTTCCTTTAAAAGGGTGCTCCCACAACAAGAACAGTTCATGATATTTCAAAGAAGGCAGAGATTTTTACGGAATTAAGTATTAATAAAACATAATTTAATTAATGAAATATAAAATAAACTTAAATATTAATTATGAATAAAATTAATATATTTATATTAATATATATATATTTTTAAATATATATATATTCTTATATGTATATGAGTAATTGTATATGAGTAATTTTGAAAAACCATAAAAAACGGGTCTTAAAAAATGATAAAAGAGTTGAGATTACCCCACCTGGCTTAGTTTTCATTCATTATATGAACTAACAAACCAAGGGATTAAGCTTTTTTATTTTATTTTCTATTCTTTTTGCTATATAAAAAATTCATAATCATATTGACAACAGTGTATTGACCAAATATAATTCTCTCATAGAGAAATAGATCCGTGTTTATCCCTAACGCACACATGACTGGTTGTATCTACATATTTGCAGAACTTTTTTGGGGTTGCTAACTCAACGGTAGAGTACTCGGCTTTTAAGTGCGACTAGCATCTTTTACACATTTGTATGAAGAAAAGGATTCGTCCAGATCTGCGGTAGAGTTTGTAAGACCACGACTGATCCTGAAAGGAATGAATGGAAAAAATAGCNTGATTCATCCAGATCTGCGTTAGAGTTTGTAAGACCACGATTGATCCTGAAAGGAATGAATGGAAAAAGGCATGTCGTATCAAGGGAGAATTCCGATAAAAATTGTTTTGCTTTCCTGATAGGTACAATCTTGTTTTCGGTGTCGAAAAAAAAAAATTCCAATTTGGGTCGAGTGAATAAATATAAATGGATGGATAAAAAACCCATTTTTCCTGTAATCAGGAAAAAAAAAAGAAACTAGCTTTCATTCGTAATTTGAAAAATTACCCGATCTAATTAAATATTAAAAATATATTAGTGCCTAATACGGGTATAGGAAGGTATTTTTTTCTTGCGTGTTATTAATAAAAACAAATTTATGAGTCCTAATTATTTTTCCCTAGTCCGTTTGGATTAGATTGGAGATGAATGTGTAAAAGAAACAGTATATTGATAAATAAATATATATATATATATATATTTCTAAAAATCAAAAGAGCGATTAGGTTAAAAAATAAAGGATTTCTAATAATCTTGTTTTGTTATTCTAACGAACATAAACCTATTAAAGATAGAGAATCCGGTTAGCAGTCTACCTATTTATGAGGTATCTATTGTTTCCGTAATCTAATACGTTATTTTGACTGTATCGCACTATGTGTCATTTCATAGCTCAAGAAAATAAAGACTTTACTTTCAGTTCAAATCGAATTTAAATCCAAATGAAGAAATTTAAAGGATATTTAGAGTTCGATAGGGCCCGGCAACAAGGTTTTCTATATCCACTTTTTTCAGGAGTATATTTATGTACTTGCTTATGATCACGATTTAAATAGATTAAACAGAAATCATTCTATTTTCTTGGAAAAATGCGGATTAT
>OVAP01002863.1:7678-15771 GCA_900406295.1 Aurinia saxatilis
GTATTCAAGTTCAATTTTTACTTATTTGAAAATCTATAAAGTGTAATTTTTGTCATTATTTAACAATTTAATTTATGGTACCCATATAATAAGATTATGTTGTAAAATATTTTTAGAACTAGGAGTTGTTGTTAGACAATGATCTAATACACAATAAATCGTTTAGTGAATAAGAGGCATTACTAACCAAATACCATACCAAATCAAGTTGAATACATAATAAAGTTGGACACGTTTCACAAATGTCTAAACNTGTCATTATTTAACAATTTAATTTATGGTACCCATATAATAAGATTATGTTGTAAAATATTTTTAGAAGTAGGAGTTGTTGTTAGACAATGATCTAATACACAATAAATCGTTTAGTGAATAAGAGGCATTACTAACCAAATATTCCATACCAAATCAAGTTGAATACATAATAAAGTTGGACACGTTTCACAAATGTCTAAACAATAAGATGAGAAAATCTTTGAGGGCCAGTATACTCCTTAATTTATTATAGTTGATATGCCTAAAAATCTTCAAAATCAAGCGCCATGACATGCATATTGATAATAACATGTTTGATGTCAGAACACAAGATAGAAAACTCTTTGATAAACTATCGTTATAGTCGCCAAAAACAAAACAACTGCTTAACTGGTTCCGAATAGAGTTTGAGGGCAGTCTTTGTTTGTTTACCTAATCCGATTTTAGAATTTAAGTTGGGTTTAGATTTTTAGTTAGCAAGTTGGTATATGGTTAATCCTATTGTTTAGTGTACGCATAACAAGCTAGTGGCAAAGTGTTAAACCGGATGACACTTTTTTGTTTCTTTAACTTTCGGATTTTATGTTTGGGCTTTTCATTAATGGGCCTATAGGTTGATTCAGGATAAAAATCAGTTAAGGGATCCGCGTCGTTGGTTCCTATTGATTCCGCTTTAACAACAAAAAATGGACCAATAGGAAGCAACGACGCGGATCGCCACGTAAGCCTTAATAAAATCTGAACCGTTGAAAACAATCTTAATCGTACGTCTCTCCACTATCCCCTAAAATTAAACCGACTTAAAAACACATTAATCCTGAGTATAAATGCCTAATCGTCTTCTTCACAATTCATTAACACAAACTTTCAGTTTTCTCTCTTTGTCGTTGATCATGGCTCGTACTAAGCAAACCGCGAGGAAATCAACCGGAGGAAAAGCTCCGAGGAAGCAACTCGCCACCAAGGTTTGTTTTCGTTCTCGTTTTTTTTTTTCGATTTTTGAATTCGTTTAAAAAGTAGATCTAGGGTTTCGGATTTTGAGTTTTTTTTTTATGATTTGGTTTTAGGCGGCGAGGAAATCTGCGCCTACTACCGGAGGAGTTAAGAAGCCTCACCGTTACCGTCCTGGAACCGTCGCTCTTCGGTAATATCGCTGTTTCTTTTTGAATCATCGTTCGTTTCTGTTTTCGATTTCGATTTCAAAATTCTAATTGATGTTGTTTCGTGTAAACAGTGAGATTCGTAAGTACCAGAAGAGTACTGAATTGTTGATCCGTAAGCTTCCGTTTCAGCGTCTTGTTCGTGAAATCGCTCAGGATTTTAAGGTAAAATTGTTCATCCCTAATCTTGGAACCCTAGATATGCGAAATTAGAAGAATTTGAATTATAGGAGTAGGTCTCTGGTGAAATTGATATTATCGAATTCTTAAAGATATCATGAACCCAATCTTGATCTTGATGAAATTGATATTTTAGAAGTTGATTTTGCACTCTTGTTGATTGTGATGTTTGATGAATTGAATATATGTAGACGGATTTGAGGTTCCAGAGCCATGCTGTGTTGGCACTTCAAGAAGCTGCAGAGGCGTATCTGGTGGGATTGTTCGAAGACACGAATCTGTGTGCCATTCATGCTAAGAGGGTTACCATCATGCCCAAAGACATTCAGCTGGCAAGGCGTATTCGTGGTGAACGTGCTTAGAGATTCTTTTAGTGTTTTTGAGATGAATACATTNATTAGCCCTTTCTTTTAGTGTTTTTGAGATGAATACATTGTGATGATGCTCACGGGAGCAAAACAATGGCTATTTGATGTTCGTTATATCGAATTTGTGATTGTGTTCGTTAAAAAGGAAATGTGATCGTGTCCGTTGAAAGACAACAATTATGAATTATCCACGATTAAGAATTAGATTAATTTGTTCACCCAAGTTAGTTTTAATGATGATTCATAANTTTAGTGTTTTTGAGATGAATACATTGTGATGATGCTCACGGGACCAAAACAATGGCTATTTGATGTTCGTTATATCGAATTTGTGATTGTGTTCGTTTAAAAGGAAATGTGATCGTGTCCGTTGAAAGACAACAATTATGAATTATCCACGATTAAGAATTAGATTAATTTGTTCACCCAAGTTAGTTTTAATGATGATTCATAATTGGCGGATAAGGTAGGATTCATGAAAAATACTAAAATAGGTTTTCTTTATTCGTCTTTGTTCTTGAACCATATTTCATTTTGAGGCCCAAACCCAACTTCGTCTTTTGTTCTTGAGAATCAAATTTCAGTTTGAGGCCCAAACCCAACTTCGTGTTTTGTTCTTGAGAACCAAATTTCAGTTTGATAATCACGAATTAAATTATTCTTGTTAAAGCATAACTGGAGAACTATAACTGGAGAACCCAAATTAAATTATTCTTGTTAAAGCATCCATCATCATTTATCAATTGCCATCTCCCCTTAATCACTATTACTAGACTCAAAGCTCATTGCTTCTTATATTGAGTCAAGTATCTTGTTTACTGTGTATTACTTTAGTTTTGCTTTATAATCTTGCTTAGTGTTCTTCTTTTGTTTACTTCATAGTCTTAGAATGATAAATTCCTCATTTTCCACTTATTGTTTTAGTTTTAACTAGGCTTAGGACTTTCACCCGAACCCGAATCCGACGCGAAAAATGAAACCGAACCCGACAAAATACCCGAACGGCTTTTAAAACTTCAAACCCAAAAAATCGAACCCAAATCCGAACCGAACAAAAAAACCGAACGAAACCCGAAATACCCGAAATATAATTATATACCTAAAATAATAACATATTTATTTAAATTATAATTAGAAATATGAAGATATTAGATGTTTTTAGATCAAAATCATTGAAATAACCAAAATATACTAATTTTTAGCAAGATTTATCAAAATTTAATTAAATATTATCAAAATTAATATATTTTTATTTAATTTATGATTTTCCGGATACCCGAACACGAATGCCACCGAACCGAACCCGACCAGAAAATTAAAAAAACCCGAACGGATTTTATGATACAAAAACCGAAAATCCGAAACCCGAATGAACCCAAACCGAACCGAACGGGGACTCGAATTCCTAGGCCTAGTTTTAACTTAGCATTATAGCCTAATGTGTTAATACTCAATTTCCATTGTTTCAACTCTATGTTATACGTACTACAAAAGACTAGACAAGTGCGTTTGTAGTTAGCATCAGCATAATTTGTGATTTATAAAGTAGTTCCATTTTTAATTTTCTTTTCTTTTTCTAAATCACTTTTTCAAAATGTGCAAATGAAACTGTCGACCACGATTTATAAACTTCAAAATAAAAATTTTAATTAGAGCTCATAATTTTTGAGACTTTGATAACCAAATTATATATATCTTAAATAAAGACAGATCAACATATTAAATACATTAGTGATTCTTTTCAAGACAGTTAGATGTACCCCTGACTGTGATCATGTATAGGACTACATGTAAAATTAATTTCTTTTGACCACCATTATTACTGATTTATTATAATAAAAAAAAAACCGAGAAAAGAATCCACCAAGAGGGATCAAATTGATATTCTCTTTTTTACTATCCATTTACCACTAGAGCTATAAAAGTGGGTTCCAGTACGAATTTTTACTTAAAATGTAAGTGGTGTAATGTTTTGTAAATGGCGTAGTAGTAGTAAAACAAGAAGAGTACGACACAAGGTGAAGACGTGCAAGAGAGACTTGGATCGATCATATATACGACGTAACCCACTATGTACTATTTATCTTTTTAGAATCTGTCTCTCTAGTTTTGGTCTCTTAAACCTTTCTACTATCCTTCACGACGTTCCTTTTTTGGATTTTCCAACTACACATTTTGCATCTTTTTTTTTTTTCTTTTCATTTTAAATCTGCAAAGAATAATAACTTTTGTTCCATGTTGTCTTAACTCACTTTTGTTCTAATGTTAATAACAATTTATAGATTTTGTATCCTTTTAAAACTTTCACGTAGTGGTAAAGTATATCCAACATTATGAAAAAACTTCACCGACTCAAACACATTATACCAAAGCACAGTATCTGATTCCTTTTTTTTGTAATATTGAATCTTGTTACATACTATTCCACTAAAGAAATATAAAAATGTTTTCAACAATATATTGAATGGAAAAAATATATATATCAAATTACACAATACAGCTAGTTATATAAAATGTTGTTTTCATTGTAGTCTTACCCAAACACCTTCACTTGGTATATCTTGGTTCACCACGAAGACCAGGTAATAACCGGGAGGTGCAAGATTTGGAGAATTTGGAGTCCTGACTCTAACCTCGTAATCCCAGAACCCGAGCCTCATGGACAAGACATGGTCAAGAACCAAAAGCCTTTGATTCATCGAGAAGGAATGAGTAGTGAAAGAAGGAAACATCATGTGCACTTTAACTGGACTTTTCACTTTTCCGGTTACTCTAAACCGTAGCCTCATGACTCTACCGTAGTTGATAGTTGTCTGTAGCCTAGGTTCCACTACCCTCGGACGAAGGTTTAAGTACTTAGGTTCCAAATACGACGGCGAAAAGGCCTCTAGTCTAAGCTCGGTAGGGAATAGTACCCCGGTGAAATTGTAAAATTCGTGAGGATTGCTTCCTCCAACGAGAACTCTCCCATCTCGGAGTAACCCTGCGGTGGAATGGTACATTCTTGGGATAGTACTCGGGTTCTGAACCTCGAATCTTGAACCGACCGGTTTATCCGGATGATAAAGATCAGGATTTAAAGCCGGTTTACGACCAAGCTCCCAACCAGCTGCACCGGCCGAACCACCATTAATCAAAAGAACATGTCCATCAGGTAAAAGTATCATGTCTCCCATTACTCTAGCTCTCGGCATCTTCTCAACGAACCATTGTGGAATAGCATCATTGATCTTGATCCTCGCACAAGTATCAAGCGCTTTCACAAAAGTTTTTCTCGAATTAGCAAGATTGTATGATCCTTTCGGTGCACCACCACACACCATAACCTCTAGCTCAATAATTGCGGCTTCAAGATTCTTTATCGGGAGGAGAACAGCGGAGCCAGTGCTCGGATAGCTCCTAGGGTCACCTCCAGGAATCTCCGGATAAGTCTTGACAACAACGTTCTTCGAATAATCGAGCAAGATCGCTCTATTGTTAGCGAATATGAACAAGTTTCCATCACTATTGAGGAAAACAAAAGGGTAGAGATTGTTTTCCTCAGGATCAAAAGTTTGAGCCAAGAACGGTAAATTATAGAGCTTTGGAGAGATTGTTTTCGGGTAAAACTCGAAGTTGAATTCACCTCGACCACCTATTATAATCTGACGACCATCGGGAAGAACATGGTTCGTAGCATACCATCTTCTTGCAAGAAGATCATCAACTTCTTTCCAATCACAAGACTCATCATCACAAGGAGTAAACAATCTAGCTTTACGTTCTCCTTCTTTATCACCACCGGTTTGAAGAAGAGTACCATCTCCGGTTACTCCACCCGAAGAGCACCAAGTATTGGTCAAGATGGTAAGAGGACGTATCTTGTTTAAACTAACGTCGTACTCGATGGAATGCGCGGTGCAATCTCGTTTGGAAACTATGTCGTTCCGCATTTTGAGACAAGCTCCATTAGGGAGAGAAATGTTGGAAGGACCAAAGTTGGATCGGTCGAACATTATGACACGGTCGTTGTGGAGAAGCTGAGAATGCATGGCTGAGATACCGACGTTCGGTAAGAGAAGCTGCCATGTTCCTCCAGCTCCGGATGCTTCTTGGAAGGTGAGGAGGAAGAAGAAGAAAGCTAAGTAAACAAGATGATAATATTTAGTTTGTGAAGACATGTTTGTTGTTTTTTGTGTTGGTTGTAACATAGAGTTTATGTCACGGGTTTGAGTTTTTTTTTTTTTTAAATGTTTGTGTGGTATATGTATAAAACAGTCCACGAGAGCTAGTTTATATAACGTTTGGTCCGTTTGGAGAAAACGTGAATTAATTAATGCAATGACGTTGTCAAAATGTCTGCTAATTAGAAGCTTTGGTACTTAATCCTAAATCATTATTACCAAATTTCCCGTTTTTTTTTTTCCAAAGGTTTTGTTTGAATTTGGAAATTCTCATTAATTTTGTNGTGCATGGCTGAGATACCGACGTTCGGTAAGAGAAGCTGCCATGTTCCTCCAGCTCCAGATGCTTCTTGGAAGGTGAGGAGGAAGAAGAAGAAAGCTAAGTAAACAAGATGATGATATTTAGTTTGTGAAGACATGTTTTAAAAAAATGTTTGTGTGGTATATGTATAAAACAGTCCACGAGAGCTAGTTTATATAACGTTTGGTCCGTTTGGAGAAAACGTGAATTAATAAATGCAATGACGTTGTCAAAATGTCTGCTAATTAGAAGCTTTGGTACTTAATCCTAAATCATAATTACCAAATTTCCCGTTTTTTTTTTCCAAAGGTTTTGTTTGAATTTGGAAATTCTCATTAATTTTGTCTACTTAAATATAATTTAGTATGGACAACCCATAACAATTTCCATTTATTGTTTTAACAATTCATACACGTGGTTTTAATTTGGTTTGGTTGATTCTATTAACGGTGTAAAACAGTATTTTGAAAACTCTTCCATTTTCTTACAGAACAGAAAGAAAAGAAAACTCTCCATTTTGAAAGCTATTCTACGTAATTTTTNACTCATACACGTATTTTAATTTGGTTTGGTTGATTCTATTAACGGTGTAAAACAGTATTTTGAAAACTCTTCCATTTTCTTACAGAACAGAAAGAAAAGAAAACTCTCCATTTTGAAAGCTATTCTACGTAATTNAACTCTTCCATTTTCTTACAGAACAGAAAGAAAAGAAAACTCTCCATTTTGAAAGCTATTCTACGTAATTTTTTCACTTATAAAAGTACAATCAATTAATATAAATTAAATAAGGTGAGATCCTTGCAATGTTTCTCTTGTCTTTATTTGTGACAATTTTTTTTTTTTTCACTTTAATTGACAAATTTAAGTTGACCAACATTAACAACCCACACAGCTTTTTCCACTTGTCAAACTTAATCTAAGCCAAATCTATTTGTAATAAATAATGAACGCGTCAGAGATTAAAATTAAATATGAATATATATATATATATATATAATGGAAAATATATCAGAAAATAGTCTATCATATATTTTCAAATACTTCATTCAATAACAGCTCAAACATATATATATATATATATATACTTTGTCAAAACATATAACAAATATTAATTGACAAATTTTGAATTTACAATAGTGTAAATGAACCTACATTTATTATTATTTTTTCAAAATTTTGAATTGATGAGATTTCAAATTTAAACCCTATTATATTTTCAGAATGGACTTAACAATTAATTTAGAGAGTAAAAGTAAACCTGGAATAGTTGGGTCGGCACGATTAGGTTATCCTCAACGTTATAGAAAAGGTTTCTTCTCTGTTTTAAGTCCCATGCAACATTTGTATAAACTATGAAGCTATGTAAATATTCCACACCAATTCTCAAAACGAATAGGATAACTTTAAAACTATCTAGATAATCGTATGTATATATTGATATAAAGTATTGAATATGCACGTAATTAAGAGGCCTTATCTCAAATCAAACAAATAAAGTCGAAACTCAATTGCATTTTGATCAACTTAAATTAGAATTAGCAAGACGTGGTACCAACCTGAGATTGACAAATAAAAATATATTAATTGTCGTCGAAGGAAGATTTTCTATTATTAGTTATAACATTAAACGTGAGGGGGTTGGATAATTCTACCTGATTGTTTT
>OVAP01002864.1:6145-18164 GCA_900406295.1 Aurinia saxatilis
TCTGTTCACATGAAGTTATAACCTCTTCCTTCAGTTCATGTTTGAGCCCCTTGCTTCACGAATGCCTATTGGTACCCTTTTCTTAATTTAAAATGCTAAGCTGTTACTCTTCTTGGGATACTCCACCTTTAGTGAAAAAAGGATAAAATATGAATAGTTGTGAATGGTATGTATTTTTTTCACGTTTCCAGACTTTAAAAACATGATTTTGCGCAACAACATGTGTCGGATGATAAAACATGAAAATTAAAAAGTAATTTTAAAGTCACCTGCACGTTTCAGTGTTATAACTAATTCAGATAAAACTTCGTTAAGCTAGTAAATAATAGATTTTTGGCGTTTTAGAAAACAAATCTGCATATTTTTAGTTCTAAACCTTTGTAGCTTTTTGTGTCAATTTTTTTTCCCCACCTTTTACCGCTACTTTATAGTCTCATCACAATGTATTTTAGTCTTCTTTTCCTCCAAGACATTCATATTATAACCTAATTTCTTATCAAACGAACCTTCATGATTTGTAAAAGCAAGTGAAGAATATTTACAGACCAACCAAGGTATATGATAACGTCATTCAAAAATGGATTGTAGCAGCTACAATGGGTTTTACATAGTTTTATCCGCTAGTCTCAAATTTTAGATGATTGATGAGATAACTTTGATATCAGTGGTGAAGAAAATGTAGGAAGTGATTATAATATTGACAGCAGAGAATTATGAGGTGAGTATAAAAATGTACTATGTCGTCAGGTTGCATCTTATTTGTGGAAAATACATTCATAAGGTTCTTTTGAATCTTCTAAATGAATTGGTTTAAATTTGATTTTTTGGCTTTTGATTTTTATACTTAATATCTATTTAATTTGATAATTTAATTATTATTTATTTCATTGTTCATTTATTCAGCCAAATTGATCAGTCGTGGTTTTTTGTTACTCACTTATTTAACATTCCGCATTCAGTTTATTCAGTATTTCAGTTATTCCATTTTTTAATTGACGTACCATTCACAGTCCATGTGTTTTCAACAATTCAATTTCTACAAAAAAAGAAGAAGAATATATTGCAGGGAGTCATAAGCGAGGTGTTTTCTGGCTCCTCGATCTTTTACCTTAGGTTATATACAATACAAGAATAGTAAAATCTCTATAAATTAATAATGTTGGGACTTTTAAATTAATTAGTTTATAGAGTTATTAATTAATGGATAAATTAATAGTTATTAATTTTATAGATAAATTAGTAATTACTAATTTATAGTGTTATTTTCTATTCTACAGGTTTTTTTTAACAAAAAAATTCACCCTAAAGTTCATACAAATTCTTTGAAAACTTTTTAGAATAACTTTATATATTTATTGTCTAAATATTCATCTTATTTTACATTATATTGTCTAAATATTCATCTTATTTTACATTATATGGATTTAATAGTCAACTTGTGTGTGTTCATGTATAAATAATTTACTAGAAAATTACAGTTTTCTGAAAAATGAAATTGAATAGATAAAATACCTGTAATGCAAACAATGATCACATCCTAAATTGAATAGATAAAATACCTTTAAAAGTATTTAAAGCAAACAATGATCATAGTGAATCAAACTCACCGATTAAAGTTCTCGAGAAGCCGACTTTGTGGCCTGCTTTAGATTTGTCCATGTGTACCTTAATTGATGAGATGAAATGCCATAGTGAATGGAATGTTTGTGTCGAAGAGAAGGTAAATAATCAATGTGCCTATCTAATTGTGGAGAGTGTGATTCCAGATGGTTGATCTATATCCTACAATATCAAGAGGGTGTCCGCATTGGTTGGAAGATTTATTTATTAGAGAACAAGTATTACATGAAGCACCGAATAACCATTCGCTGCCTATTTGACGTTCAGTTTTGTTCACAAGTGAATTTTTAATACTCTTGTTTTTTTAGATGTGGTTGTCGTCTTGTTGACTTTGAGTGAATCATAATAAAATACTATTCTTGCTGGAAAAAAAGAGAAAAATCTTAGAAATTAAAATTATCTCCATATCGTTCTTGTCATAATATATAATCATATCGTACGTTTTTGTATGTTATGTATTTTCCGTCTACGTCTTTTTGTGATATTTATGTTTTTTTTTCAAAACATCGTGATATTTATGTATTGTGTGATAATTGTTGGTTGAAAACTTTTTTTGTTCTTAATTTTGTTATGTATTAGTGATATAAATTATATTGAAGATGGCGCTGTTTTTATGTATGTTATTTTTCTTTATGCGTACTTTGTTCTTAATGATACTCATACGCGGTGATTGGTATCAGTGTGTTGCTTACTGGTTTGTGAATAGAAATGTACAGACAGTGGTTAGGCAAAAAGCTCAGAGGTTAAACATCAAGATTAACAATAAGAAATCTAATAAGCTTTGAAGTTTTACATTTTAGGTAAACAATACGACTGCTACAAATTTAGATTCGTTAATTGATCATACATAGTTCATTCTCGGGGCAAGTATGTAGCCACCAAAATAGTGGTAAGCAGCAAACATGGGTGTGGGTGGTAGTTGCGGTTGAGGTGCATAGCATCTGGTCATTCTTTTGTAATTATGTTGATGAATCATATGATGATGAACTAGTTGTTGTTGATGAAGTGGTTCAAAATGCATGCTCTTGTAATCTTGTGGATGAATCATATTATGTTGTTGACGAGGAGTTTCAAGACGCTTTTTCTGGTCTTCACGCATGAAAGCTATCTTGATGCAGACATGGGATGTAAGTTGGCTGTCAGAACCGGCGTGATGTGCGTCTCCGAGACGCTTAACTTGAAGCTCATCCGCTATTCTTTGTAGTCCGAAACGGCTGCTTAGATTTGTGTATAGACCAGTCAGCTTTTTGACATCCAAGACACGTCCGAAAACTGTATCAACGGTTTCCTCGAACTCTTTCAAGGTATCTGGTAGGGGTTGTCCTCCGGTTAAACCCTTGAGTAAATAAGCCAAATCGTAAGATCCGTCGAAAGTAACCCAACACAGCTTCTTCTTGTCATTGTCACCATCTCCTAGCATCTGACTAAAACCCTTAAAGAAGTCGTCAATGCTTACTCCCTCCGATCGGATTTTGTTGAAATCCAGACAATTTTGTTTTAAGAAATCTATTGATTTTTTATTATTTGCATCTGTATTCTCATCAAAATCAGAGAAATTAATTTGCCAGGTGCGGTTGATCGTATCTCCCTCGAATAAGGTCAAACCGAGTTGTATTAGTTTGGTATTCTCCACATTGAACTTCATGTTACTGTACCGAACATCCGCGTTGGCTTCCATAGGAGTCTGTTTCAAACAACCAGGGTATTCGGTATCAATCGCCACAAAACTACAAGATTTCAGACACTCGGCTATTGATTTCATCTCATCTTCTTTGTTTGAATTCCAGATCTCACCACATACGTTTTTCATCATCTTTTTTCGATTAAACGAACGATATTGAGAGACAGAGAGAGGCGAGAGTTTAAGATATTTTTTGTGGTTGTTTCGGAATTCAGATAGAAAAGTGAACCTCTGGGAGTAGATTTTATAGGAGTAAAATCCTATTTCCTTTTTTATGGATGCTTTGACTTGTCAACGTCTAGTTTCCTTTTTTTTTTTTCCTTTTTTTTAAACATTATTATTTTAAATTTTGTGCCGAGTAACTGACTTGAAATTATAGACTCATCACTCTTTCGAATTCAAACGTATACAAACTGATCACACTGGCATGGCCATGAGCAGCAAAAACTGAAAATGGTTTCACAAATATACCACAGAATCATGGTAAAAAAGGATGGCCAACATTAATAACAACAACAATCAAGGTCCAGAAAGACCTTCTTCTCTTCTAAATCGTTGAACCAAAGCAACACTCCTGAAACCAATTGTCTTCCCCCATCATTTTTTCTTCTTTCCTTCCATCGGAACCTCTGTATGTACACCACAGTGAGAGGGCTATGCCAGCCTCTGTTTTATTGGATCAGAGTTACGTCTTCTCTGAGTTTGAGAATATTTGTCCTCAACTACTTTCTGAGATGTTGGTGTGAGTTTTCCCGTTCTGTTGGCTTTAGTTACCTGAGCTCCTGAGGATTTTCCTGTTCAACAATATCCACCACAAGCCAAATGTTTCAGAGATCAAAATGTACTGCTCCTTAGTTGGTTGTGACTCATTTTAATCCACTGAATTAAGGTCTGGTAAAACTCTACACTGCCACATACATTAGATCAGATTTGAGGATTCTACTAAAACTTAGATGGGCCAGTCAGATGCCGTAAGACTATTCTCTCAAATCTAAACTGTACAAATAGAAAGAAGGAGACTTAGACGTAGAGAAAGAGAGATAGAAGATCTGACCACTGTTTGGCAGAGATAATCGTTCCTTTGTGGATCTGTCTTGCTCTCTTGACCTTTCTTTAGGATTGCTGTGTGATCTTGAACCAGCCCCAGGTCTTGAATTGACTTCTACAGCAAGATCGTCTTTAGCAGGCTTTGGCCTAGCCTTGGACAACACTGGAATGCTTGAAGATATTCCAGGAGAAGAGTTATCATCTGACTGAGATGGGCCAGGCTTCTGACTTGAGACACCAGCTACAAGATTTGAAGTGTTTGCTTTCTTGCTTGCACTCTTCATCTGCGTTTTATGCACATTCCCAGATTCCACCACATTGCTTTCACCTAATTTCGCGTCCTCCCTAAGATTATTGTCAAGAAACCGGTTCTCCCATGGCCGAACAGCCATCCATCTCTCTAACCAGTTCCACCCCCAGTTGTTTTTGTCAGGCTGAAAGCCACTGTGTGCAGATAACTGCCGAGTTCCTGCTTGCCACTACAAGAGAGCAACACTATATGTAAGAGAAACATCCATTTCTAGCCACAAAAGACAACAGCACCAGAAAGGCTAGCAGCATACGCAAACAGATACACGTTTACAGATTCAAATTGATCCCACAGAGACAAACTTTTCCACCAACAGACTGCTCGAGGAAGAAGGTTAAGAGAACAAAAAAAACAGAAAGGGGCACAAGACTGCACTTGCAGTATCGTAAATCATAGTGCTTGGTTAAAGATTAGTCCTATGAAATAAAACCCTTGAGAATCAGATAGACTATCTAGGAAATGTTATGATTTGAACACAGTGAACAAATTCAAACAGTTACTCCTTAACTAGAATAGTGACTGTGAGTAACCTGGTGAGTCATAGCATACGCCATGGCTCTCTCACGCTTAGCTGCAGCTTCCTGCCTCTTAATCAGCTTGGCTTGGATTTGTTCAACAGAACCTATGCTATCGCACCAACCTTCCTGAGAGATGATAACACATACTCAACATGAATGTAATTCTCTCAAGAAAAATTAAAGGCCAACCAAAAGAGGACGCCTAACCTCTATCTCTCGAACTCGGGCCTCATCAGCGAGCTGTTGCTGAAGTGTCTGGTGGCCCGTTTCACTCTCCAAGGCGAGACGAACACGTCTTGCGCGTACACGAGCCTGAACTCTTACCAATGCTTGCATGCATCGAAGTGTTACAGCTGCTTGTTTTCTCACAGCGTGTCCCCTGACAAGGGCTTGAAGTCTAACCAACCCCTTCAATGCTCGTAAAGCCCTTCTAGCCTGCGAAATGTATCATACTCATTTTCAGTCCAGTCAAGGTCATAGAGTAAAAGAGAAATGGATAATGCAAAATTACAAACATGTTAGAAAAATGTGCGTTTTCTGCTCCTCAGAATTTCTTAAAAATGTCTGGAAGGACATGATAGTATCTCATGAATTTAAAGCACACCAACAAAAAACAATGAGCTTAACAAAGCCGAAAGTGATACCAGAAACCCTCGGTAAGCTGTTTGAATGCGTGTTGCAGCCCAATGTTCCTTCCTTTGTTCTTCATTAGGTGCACCATAAGATTGGAGTGAAGTTGAAGTAGAGACCCCAGTATGTAGCATAGTAGGCGCATTGGAATCTTTGAATTCATCTTGAAGTTTGTCAATGTCAAAATCAACTGAACTCTTGCTGCCCTTCATCACCTTGAGCAGTTGAAAAAACATATTGAGATAGTTTACATTGGCATAAGCCAAGTAGATAAAGAGAAGATAGTGTAACTCACATTATCATCATCTTTCTTTGAAGACCTAGACTTATCAGATTTGGTGAAACCAACCAATGCTTTAATCCATCTCCCCGAAGCACCCATTGTACTCAATTTCAACAACAACCTGCAAGATTGAATTTAGCAACTCAAAAAAGGACAAGACTTTTCGTTTCTGGGTTGGATTAAAAAGGACATAACTCAAATTGGGTCACTAAACTTAGGACAAATGTTTGGATCCCGAAATTAAAACCAGAGATATAGCAATGAAGACAAAAGCCCCAAACTTTGCAATAAATTGAGCAAAATAAACCGTTACCCCCTCCGATAAGATCTCGAGAGTGAGAGTGAGAGTGAGTGGCGTCTTCTCTTGATCTTCTTCTTCAGTTGCTTTTTATTCTCTCTCTATCTCTATCTATCTTTGTTGTTGTGTAAGAAAAAGAAATTGAGAGAAAGATAGGAATTGACTTGCTAAAATTGATTGATTTTTTCCCTCTCCTTTGCATACGAAATGCATCAATCATGGATAGATTGCACGCCGGTTATAACCTCAAGTTGGCAGCGTTTAATGAACTCTAAAACGGCGAGCAGTTTTTTATTTATTTATTTATCTATCTTGTTTGTTTACTCATTAACACTGCATGCGCATCATTTACAATACTAGTAATTCGCTTTTACTGTCTAGGGAGTAGACACTTTTCCGCTGCTCTCTGATGATAATTGAATCACAAAGACAAAAATATGTTTTAACTTATGTGACTTGTTCTCATCTATGAATTTGGTATGATGTGACCAAAATTTGTGTGTTTTCCGGATCTCTGTGTGTGTTTTTTTTCGAACATGCTTTGGTAAATTAAAAACTCAGCTTCATTCACCTAATCAAATTGTTGATAACAAAATCTTATAAGAATAAAAGTAGACAGACACAATCTAACACACTAGAGAGAGTGACAACGTTTCTGTTAAAACGTTTTCTTAATGTTTTTAGATTTCATTCCACAACTTACTCACCTATGGTAACACAAGATCACAAGGGTCGACTTGAATGTTCATGACACTTTTTAGTATATCCCAGAATTAGTCAATGAGCATGATACGACTGAAAAGAATATGTGGTAAGTTGAACCTAGAACCTACAAATAGTACTAGTTATTTGATTACCAATAGTAATAAATACCATCATCTTAAGCCATCTCATATTTACACACGTTCAAATTTAATTAATTGGTAAAAAAAACGATTGGATCATGACTACCGGATTAGAATTTTGAAGTTTGGAGTGAATAAAGAAGAGTATAAATATTTATTAAATGTGATTGTATTATGTATAATATTAAATATTTGGAAAAAGAAGACTGAACTAATTAAAATGGAAAACGTAATCAAAATTGGAATTGTTTACTAATAGTTGGCCTAGTTGGTGCAATTTGATAAAAGAGTAAATGGGGGGAGCATAATCCAAATGTAACGCGCTCGCTAGTTGTAAAATAAGAATGACTCAGTGACACGTCACAGGTCAAAATCAAATGGAACTCTCCGTAAAGAGATATAATGATAATAAATAGAAGAAGAAGATGAAGAAGATGATGATTCATCATTCGCTCTGTTTTTGAACCAATCGGAGAGCTCCCTCTCAAACAATCAAGGATTCTCCCAGATTCCTCTTCTTCTTCGCTCTCAGATATGGCCCTTCGACGCCTAGCTCGTACCACTCAGGTTACTTCTCTCTCTCTCTCTCTCTTTTATCTTCGATCATCTCATCATCTTCGAACTGCATCATCATCATCAAAACCTAGATAAATATTCATCACCAATCGATTTGGTTGTTGAGCTTGACCATCATGAAATCGATCTGGGTTTCCTTTATCTGATTCAGATATGATCACTATTCACACAACAACAACGTTGAAATGCATTGTTCAATTTTTTATTGATGTAAAGGTCATGCATCTCTTTTTTGAGATTTTCCACTAATCTGGGAAAAGTTTTTTTTTTGTGGAAAAGTCTCAACAGTGATGATGTCAAGGAATTTTGTGGAATTTTTTTTACCTATTATAATATTGTGGCTGCAGCTTAATTTGCACACTAGGTATGTTGCTTCTACCTCCAGGATTTTCACTACTCAGGCATCACCCCAGAAGCAAAACTCATCTGGGTGAGTTTCCATACTCATGATTTTTCTGTGTTAGAATGTGTTTTCTTAGAGCTTACATGAAACTCTGTGCAGGTCTAAAGGCCATGATATGCTTGCACCTTTTACTGCTGGCTGGCACAGTGCTGATTTAGATCCTTTGATCATTGCAAAGTCCGAGGTACTTATCAAATATGTCTTTTTTTTTGCTTTTTAATCAAAAGTGAAAACTAAACTGTGACATTTTTTCTTTCATTCTTCTTAACTTTTACAGGGAAGTTATGTGTATGATGACAAGGGCAAAAAGTATCTTGATTCTCTTGCTGGTCTATGGTGTACAGCTTTGGGTATTCCTCATTTATCCTCCTATGACTTGATTTTTCTCTTTCTCCTCTTTGGTTTTCCTGGATATTTGTGGAAATCTTAGCATTACATTCTTGGTTCTAATTCTGAATTATAATACCCAAATTCTTGCAGGAGGAAGTGAGCCGCGCCTTGTTTCTGCTGCTCTTGAGCAATTAAAAACCTTGCCTTTTTACCACTCCTTTTGGAACCGTACTACTAAACCTTCTCTGGTACTCATACTTTTCTTTCCGCTCTCCTTATTCTAATTTGCTTAACAGTTTGATGCTGCTGCTGTCGGTGTCCTGTTAAGAGAATTTGATCAATGTGATGTTTTTTTTCCTGCAAAACAGGATCTTGCTAAGGATCTTTTAGACATGTTCACGGCCAATAAAATGGCCAAAGCGTTTTTTACAAGCGGTGGATCAGACGCCAACGATACTCAGGTTTCCACAACTATAATCTGCCATACCTGGTCTCCTATTGTCTAAGCTGTCCACCTATAAGAGTTGTTTGTAAATGTCCTATATGTATAATGCAGGTCAAGCTAGTTTGGTATTACAATAATGCACTTGGCAGGCCCGAGAAGAAAAAATTTATTGCGAGAGCAAAATCGTGAGAAAGGATATTTACTTGTCATGTTATTGTTTTTTGTTTACATAAGACCTTCAAATTGTATATTAGCTTGGTGTTATGATTTCAGGTACCATGGCTCCACTCTAATATCAGCAAGTTTGTCTGGGTAGGATATATATAACTCCCCAGATATGCTTATTACAAATGCTAAGCATTTTTGTTTTCCCTAAATTTTTTAAATCCGTTCTTCCAGCCTTCCACCGCTGCACCAAAATTTTGATTTACCTGCGCCATTTGTGCTGCACACAGACTGCCCTCATTATTGGCGTTTTCATCTTCCAGGTATGAATGATTCTCACTTCCATTTAACAAGTAAAAGTAATCTTCCACTTTAGACTTGGTATTGTTTATCCAGGTGAAACGGAAGAGGAGTTCTCAACCAGATTAGCCAAGAATTTAGAGGATCTTATTCTTAAAGAGGGACCAGAAACTGTAAAATCCTATAGATACTTATATGCAGATTTCAGCATTTATACATAGAAGATGATGTTGGTGTATCTCTATCTAATACAAATACGTCTTGTCTCTAGATTGGTGCTTTTATAGCTGAGCCAGTTATGGGTGCCGGGGGTGTGATACCTCCACCTGCTACCTACTTTGAAAAGGTTCCGAAAAGTTTGTTGTTTACTTCTAAGTACCGATAGCATTATGATACAGTTTAGTGGTTAGATCTTTGGGGTTTTGATATTGGGCTCTTTTTTCCTGTTATATACTTTTCATAAAGGTTGTTATTTGATATTTGCAGATCCAAGCTGTTGTTAAGAAGTATGATATTTTGTTCATTGCTGATGAGGTATATGCATATCAACTTAACCATGTTTACTATCAGTACACTTACAGGAATATGGTCCCAATTCTATCAAGAAGAACATATACGATTATCAGTTTTTATTTTGTTTGGCATCGCATCTAAGGTGATATGTGCATTTGGGAGGCTCGGGACAATGTTTGGCTGTGACAAATACAAGATTAAGCCAGATTTAGTCTCCTTAGCTAAGGTGAGTTTTTTGCAAGCTGATCAGTATCTTTTACCTCTGTTGACAAAATTCCTCGGACATGCTTTACAAGTTATTAATATGCAGGCACTCTCTTCAGCGTATATGCCGATTGGAGCCATTCTTATGAGTCAAGAAGTGGCAGATGTCATTTATTCTCAAAGCAACAAGCTAGGTACTTTACTAATGTTCATAAAAGAGTTATATTCCAATGATTTTGCTTGCTCAATGCTGGTGAAAACGTATTCTTTCAATTCAGGTACTTTCTCACATGGATTTACATATTCCGGTCATCCAGTTTCATGTGCAGTGGCAATTGAAGCGCTAAAGATATACAGGTAAGTTCGTCACTTTTCCAAAAACTTAAAATCTGTCACGCCTGATGAAGTTTCTTGTTTTTCTTTCTCAAATGTTTAGTGTTTACCCTAGAAAATATTCCAAGCGTTATTGTAATTGCACAAAAAGGGCATAATTTGGAATACATTTTGGTGGCACTTGAAAAAAGAATGCCAGTACTTTTTGTTCAAATGATTCTGTACGTTCTTGATGCTGAATTCATATTACAGAGAGAGAAACATACCCGGGCATGTCGACAGCGTTGCCCCAAGGTTTCAAGATGGTCTAAAAGCTTTCTCAACTAGTCCTATTATTGGAGAGGTATAATTTCTCTTGGTCTTTACTTACCAAATTTCTCTTTCGAAGTATGTGATTGAGGCTTTGGGCATTTGGGATGATTGTCAGATTAGAGGAACGGGTTTGATTCTAGGGACTGAGTTTACAGACAACAAATCTCCAAACGAACCATTTCCAGCAGAATGGGGTAAGTCTCTCTCATAACCAAACTTTAAAAAATTCTCCTAAACTTACAACCTTCTGTAATATCCCTTCTCCTTTTGCGATTGATGTTTACAGGTGTTGGCGCATACTTTGGAGCCGAGTGCGAGAAGCACGGGATGTTAGTCCGTATTGCAGGTGATACCATAATGATGTCTCCACCGCTTATAATCTCACCTGAAGAGATTGATGAGGTGACTTACCAATCTTGAGACATTTGATAACTTCTGTTTGCTAAATCTTTTGACCAACTCCCTTGAAAAACTCATTTTATACTTCCTCCTTGGGTTTCAGTTGATTGCTATCTACGGGAAAGCATTGAAAGCTACGGAAGAGAGGGTAAAAGAACTCAAGACTCAGCAAAAGAAGTGAGAGCAGAGGTAAAGATGTCGACGAAAAAGTTTGTTAGATTATATAATCTCTCCTTGGATCGGTCACATATCACTTATCTTCATAAGCATAATAAAGCATCCAACTTTAATTCCCTTTCACTTTCACCACGTACATTGATATCTATGGAAAGATGGTTTCAATGGTAAATAAGAGAACCATAAATTGTGCCATTTGTATCTTTATACCTCAACTATTGGATTCTTTTTCATGAGTACACAATCTCATCTCACAATGTGATAAGAAACAATCTAACAAAACGAAAGATTTAGATACCAAGTTTGTTTGCCAAACCAGTTCCCGAGATAGTGGCTGTGAAAGACTTCCTTTGACTCAAATGATTTAAAATTTAGCATCTGGGGCTTGGCCGTGATGTTTAGTAGTTTAGGATTATTTTAACCTGTCTCTCGTAGGTTGTATTGGTATCCCGATTCTTGAGAAAGAGATGTTGAAAGGCTTTGATGGTGAAGAAACTTTGGCTGATTGAAGGTCGTGACGTAGTTCTTTCCGATATCAGTATCTCTACCGTTGTTCTTGAAAGTGAAGTGTTTCTGAGTTGCAGTAGCTGTTGTTGGAACAAGCGTGGACGTGTTCCAGCAAGGTGTCGC
>OVAP01002865.1:0-18156 GCA_900406295.1 Aurinia saxatilis
CTGCACACCTCCCATCTAGATAAATTCAATTTCTTTGATTCGGTATATCTTCAGTCTAATGAACTTCCCTAAATCAAGTCCGCTCCTTCCAGACTCTTGGTATAATATATAGTCTGAACACATGAGAAATAAATATAATTTTCTACATGATCCACCGTGTATAATGTAGGTAATATATACTACCCACCCCGTTCATATGCCCATTTCACTTTCTTTCCTGGACAGCCATAAGAATATTTTTATTGTAAATGTTTAATCCATAACGTAGTAACAACCCTTTTTTACCAGTAAAAAACATGTGCCCCTCTACACACATTACGACCGTCAATAATTTTGTTGTAATGCGGCACACCCTATAATCTGAAAAAGTGTTCCTTCTATTTCCATATCCCCTCTTTTTCTTCCTATGGCACAACAAAATATCATAACTCCAGAGAAAAAAAGAGAGAAAAAAACAATCCACTTTTTCTTCTTCAATTTTGATATATCTGCATAAGTGAATTCAATCGTGATACTAAACAATAGAATCAATGACATAGTACAATACTAAAAAAGTTACCAGTTTCTGGTTCAATACTTATGTAACTGTCAACATATAATTCATGCAGAAGCCAATTAGAAATATGCTCATCTCTTTACGATGACAGTTTTGCATTGCAGAAGTAAACTTCTCTTCTATCCGTTTCCATGATGCCATATGCGTTGACTGCGCCCAACCATAACTATTTTAGAAATTTACAGATTACAAAATTTAAATCTCCTGAAGATTTACAGTTGTATATTAGGAAACATAGCCAAAAGAAAATGTTTACAGAACCTACAATATTTTCAGATGGTCGAATCTATTCTCATTTGTCAGCCTTTCCCCTCTTTAACAACCACATCCTTCAGCAAGAAAAAAGTAAGAGGCTACAATCGTGCAAATGAAGAAACATACACAAAGAAGCATGATGCATAACAAATATACACCATTTCTCTGACAAATACTTTTGAATTAGCAAAATCATCTTAATTTTTATGCGACAAAATGCTGGGTTTTCCAGAATTCTCTCGTCAACGCCGATGTCCATCGCCAATGATATCTTGGTCATCTTCACCACCGCGTAACGAAAATTGCTTACAAAATCTTTCTAACTTTTGCCTCTTTCTCTCCTCCGGCCAAGCACTTCCTATCTGCATTCCACGTAAATCCCCTTGTTCCCAACTTCTCATCTAATCTATCCATTCTGATTCTGTAACCAAGAATCGAAGAAACAAAACTTAATACCCAAATTAAAATTTGAGACTTTGATACGACTCGTATAAAACGATTCTAAGAATACAAATAATCCCGGTCTAGAACATGACGTAAAACACAAAACGCAGAAGAAATTTTGTACCTTTCAATTAGATATGCTTCTCTATTTATCCTCTCTTAGCAGAAAAAACCCATCTTCTTCTCCGGTGTACCAATGGATCTCGACGCTGCTGCAATGGTTCAAGAGAAGAGAGATGGAGATGGAGAGGAATCGTTGGCTACGGAGGATTCGACAAGGAAGTGAACAGAATTTCGGGGATTGTACTTATGTTATCCACAGTACGGAGGATTCAAAGAGGTAGAAATTCGACAGAATTGGAAATGGAATTGATGGTTTGCAGTGCAATTCTTTCAAATATATATTGACACAAAGAGGTGTACAGAGGGATCGCCATTGCCAAGGGAAGCGATGTTTGAGAAGGGAGGAGATACAACGTTTCGCTTAACTCATATACAAAATTAATACTTGTTAAATAATATGATTTAACATCTTATACTTGTTAAGTTTTATATTTACGGAATTTTTATATTTAACAAGTATAAATTTGAAATACAAAAATGACAATTTTATACTTGTTAAATATTAAAATTAACATGTGAAAACCAAATTGTATAGTTTTATATGATGACAAGTATTTAATGCATTTTCATTTTTCTGTATGTGAAAGTTAGGTGATCATCAACCGTTGGATAAAGTACTTAACAATACAAGTCGTTAGATCAAACAATTAGATGTAATCAAATTGATGCATGATGTCATAAGAAACAAATACAACCGTAGGATCATATTTTCAAAATTAACCAGAACCGTTGGATCCAAACTACAGATTTGAACCGTTAGATAGAAAGATCAGTATATGCCGTAGGATCATTTTTTAAAAGCCATGTCAGCAACTGTTTCATGACGTCATCACGTATATTAGCAACCGTCGGATTGATTTCAAAGGAGAATCTGAACCGTTCGTTCCAAAAAGTGACGTCAACAAACGCCAAAATCAGTTTGCTATTATATATAGATAATTTTATTATTTAGAGATGATATTGTGACTAAATTTTTATGTCATGAGTTTGATACTGTGATTAAGTTTGTATGTCATAAGTTTGTAAAATGTTTTCTCATAATATTGCGACCGTCTAAATCATAACTAACATTTTTGGTAGTTAGTGACTAAATTATGACAAGATTAAATAAGCAATCGTAATAAATGTGATGGTATTGCCACCATAATTATCGGTACTAAATTCTACGAATTTATTATGAAAATTTTGAATAGTTACACAGTGACTAAATAGTCAAAAATTTTTTTGACATTTTTATGTCACAGACAAAATTGGTATTTTAATTTGTAGGATCAAATTGTGGCGCCAAAATGGTAGTTTTTTAATCTTATAAAGGTAAGGTGGAGTTTAAAGAGAGACCGATGCGTTTTATTAAAGCTAAAGTTTGAAAGAGACTCCTTCATAGACCCTTACTTTTCTTTCTTTGATTTTGTAATTTAGGTTTTTTATTGGAGTGGAATATAGACCCATTAAGTATATAGGTTTGATTCTAGCTTTTCTTTATAGCCCAACTCTTTTTCTATGGGCGACGTTTATGGTTATTTGAAGTTAATTTATGTTAATCACCGAAGAACAAAAGAAATTAACACTGATTGATAGCATTTCTCTAAACATAAAATAGAAAATAGACAGTATACTAAAAAGATAAAAAAAACATAGAAGATTCCATCACAATTTCCTTGATGTACGCCGCTTTTGTGTTCACATCCTTTGTCACTTCTCATACTAAATAAGAAGCATTAAATTTATAGGGACAGTTCTCAGTCTCTCACCGTACCTTTATAATAACAGCATGAAGTAGGCAAACGAAGAGCATGGGGAACTGTGTATTCGGAGGGTTAGGCGACGAGGAAGACATTTCTATCAAAGTCTTAAAATCTGACGGTGAAGTTCTGGAGTTCTACTCCCCCGTCACCGCAGGCTCCGTCTCCGAGGACTTCTCAGGCCACGCTATCTTCTCAGCCCTTGATCTCCTCGAGAAACCACTGTCCCCCCAACACAACCTCCTCCCCGGTCAGTCCTACTATCTCTTGCCCAATATTGTCTCCGACGAGTCTGTTGAAAACTGCCACGGGAGATCCAACAGTGAGTCCTTGCAAGCGCTGATAAATCCGTACAGAATGTCTCTTGATTACAACCACAGGGTGTTAAAGAGATCATATACGCAAGTCTTTTCAAGAAACATTCACACGAGGACCCGACAGAAGGAGAAGAAGACGAGGAGGAGCAAAAGTGGAATATGGAAAGTGAAGCTGGTCATAAATACGGAAGAGCTGTTGAAGATATTGTCGGAAGATGGAAGAACAAATGAGCTAATAGAGAGTGTTAGAGCTGCAGCCAAGGGTCAAAGCGTCCCGAGTGGTTCGTCCGAGAATGACTTGTCGGTTATACATGTCTAGAGTTTTTTATTTGTGCTATGTTTTCATTAATATATGTATGTGGTAAAAGTTGTAAACTCTTATTTGTGTTGTGTCTTACATAAGTTTATTTGGCTTAACTCAATCTTTTTGTTTTTGATTTTGTGTCAATACAATTATACAACTTGCCTCAACTCAATCTAATTTCTAGATAATCAGCCAAATATGACATACGCCGATGTATATTGAACATTTAATGGTATAAATCACCGCCACTTTTTCCAACTTGGGTTATTTATATTCATATATTGGCCCCAACACCAACGTTTAGGCTAATAGAACTGATTTGATTCCTTAGAAAGAAAATTGGTGCCAAGCGGCAGGAGATGGTCCCCCATATGCTCAGTCAAGCTTCCTAATCTAGCCAAGTGGGTCTAAATTTTTTGGATCAAGGCTGGTTTAGGTTCACAAAATTTCGGGTGGGAAAATTTAAATTTTCGTTTCATGGATTTAGATTTGTTTGGCATGAAAGTGTAGAATTTGAAACTTTTCATTGATCAACCGAGAGAAAAGGCCAACTTCCGACTATTCCATATTATACAGTGCAAGTTGCGAGGTTAGAACACCTCCATCCATGTAAAATAATTATATATTATGTGTCTCATAAAGTTAACAAAAATATTTCAAGGTTTCTTACATAATATTTCAAATTCAATTGAATCTCTTCAATATTATCTTAGCTGACTTCTATCCTTATAAAGAACAGAAAACCACACTTTTCTTGATCATAGCCTAAATTTTTACCAAAGATTCATTGTTCAAAAATCTCTTCAAGCTTATAGTGTATAGTTCTTATTTTTCTGTAATGGAGAAGAATATTTCACGTCTTATTATCGATTTGAGAAGTTTTTTTTAATCCTTTTAATGTTGTTAGTTATTTATGGATATGAATTCTTTTGATTTTGATTATGATTATGTCATCATACTCATGTTGATGCAGCAGCATCTACGTGGAAGTAACGTGCCGCTCAAGCAACATGACACACGGGTTCTCCTTTTTTTTCCTTTTCCTTTAATTACTATTATTGTGTTTCTTTTTCTACTTAGGTTTAAGCTTTAGTCTCCTCTATTTAAACATTGTAATAGACTCTTATGAGAGACAACTGATACACAAAGTTTAAATCTCGAGTATTAACTGCAACTGTATAGCAAATGTGTTATAGTACTTAATGATCGAATCCACGAAGACCAATAAATCACACAATAATTCTAGACTCTATTTTAAAACTAGGAAAGGGGGATTTTTAATTCTAATAACTAATGAAAATAGCTAACAGGTTTTGAGGGTTTTAAATCAATTAATGCAAGGGTTAGGCTTTGGAACTTCGATTAAATAATCCAATATGTGCCTAACTACGTAGAGTGTCGATCGACACTGATGTGGTGTCTATCGACACCTTACGTAAAAAATTTATGCAACCTTAACTCTAGAATATGAATAATGCAAACAATCAATCCAACTCTGACTGAGAAAACTATCTTAGTTTAAATCCTAGCAAATCAAATCTTTTTGTGAATCCTAAGGAATTAAACTAGTATTAAAGATCATATTCAATTGTTCATTAACTATTTTAAACCAAATCTCTTGAAGAAAAGATAGCTAGCTCTCCTAAGATTAATTCCATCATTTATTAACACTCTCGTGTATAATCAATTTTCTATGATCTAATTCAAGATAGCTAATCTATGAACTAGCATTTGGCACAATCTAGAAGAAGAGTTAATTAATGGTTCTTAAATTAAGTTTATGGCTGACAGAATTTCATCATAATCTAAGAACCCTAAACCTAACAAGTGAACTACTCACACATAACCAAACAAATCATCATGCAATAATTGAAATAGCAATAAATATTAAAGAGAAAATAAAACAAGGGTTTAGAAAATCATCTTGATTTTTTATCTCATTGTCAGATAATATGGCTTATATTTTTTTATCTAATGGATGATACAACATTACGCTTAGAACGTCGACAAGTGATCCCTTAGTTAGTTTGGAAAATTTGGAAGTCACGGAATCAAATTTTATACGCTAATACTCAGCGTGATATGGCTAGTTTGGTTTTGGACACATTTGAAATGGCTCGTCTTTGGTTCTCGGTGAATGAAACTGTGGAGGCTGTTGATAATCGGTCACGGGTTTGTAATAGTTTGGATGTTGTCTGGTATCCCCTGATGACTGGTTATGTCAAATGCAATGTGCATTCGCATTGGAGATCGGAACCTAGTCATTTTGGTGGTGCGTGGTTGGTTCGGGATCATGTGGGATCGGTTTTGGTTCATTCAAGGGATGCTTTCACTGGAGCTTTTAACTGAATAACTGCAGAATTACGGTGTATTGGATGGACACTTCAATGTCTTTGTGATCTTCATTACAAGTCGGTGGTCATATCTTTGGATTGCAAGGCAGCTTTTGAAGCTTTGTCTAATCCATCTTCTTGGCCTAAATATAAAGCTCAAATCTTCTCCATTCAACAGCTTTCTACATCATTTGAATATATTTCTTTTGAGCTTTTGCACATTCATGCTAATTCGGTGGTAAGAGATATTGCTCAGAGTGTGTTGCGCATTGGCGTTTTCAATCATATACCGCATTAGGTGGACCTGCTTGGCTCCATGATCGGTTGCGTCGAGAGGCATCATCAATCATCTAGAAGGTCTTATTGTTGAAACTGTGATGATCTTGTGTTTCTCTACTCTTTTTTTTGTTGTTATTGTCAAACTTTTTTGCGTTTATGATTATAAAATTCAGATGATTAAAAAAGAAAATCATCTCCCTAAAACGCTCTCAGTAATGAATTAAAGCATGAGACTAAACAATGGCCAAAATATCATATTTATACGCCTTAAAACGTCTGCCCCTTGGTTATATTAAGGAAAGCTCGAATTTCCTTTTTTCCCGAATGAGAATTGGAAATTTCCATTTTCTACCCGCCAAAATGACATGTCTTCACTAAAACTGTCATATTTCCTCAACCAATAATCATAATGAGTTGAAACCACCTCCAAAGTGAAGCTAACTCAATTTTAAATGCCGTGTCAAAATTTGAGATTGAAATTCCTATGGGAAGACCTTCGTCTGACACGATCTTTAAGGAACTTTGTACTGCTTCTGCATTGTCATTCCACTTGTTTGCTTTCTTTTGTCTTAACTTCCATTCCAACGTGTTTAAACCCAATAAGACTCATTTGGATTCTAAAACATAATTAAAGACTCAATAATATTGATAATATATATGTTTTATTAGTGTAAAAACCAGTAAAAATTAGGATATCAACAGCTTATTGATATTTTATAAACGAGAGTTTTCTCTTTGCCCTAGTCTTTGATTCGATTCAGTTCATCAAAAATAATGGAATTTATAAGCCAACTAACTCCCATTAGTATGATATTGTCCGCTTTGGGCCACATCCCTCACGGTTTTCCTTATTGGGCTCCTTCCCAAAAGGCCTCATACTAATTGGAGTGTCTCTTGACTTATATATTAAACACTACTTTGATTAACTTCCACCAAAGACCACACTAACCTCATGTTTTTCTCGAGGATGCATCGATTCTCCAGGTCCACATCAGGTTCTCCAAATTTATCTTTGCTCTAGTCTTTGATTCGATCCAGTTCATCAAAACTAGGAAATTAGTATTAAGATTTGATTAAATTCCTCTTAATTGATCCAAATAGATCTCAAGTAATTCTCACAAATTCCTTGATTGAGCTACACGCTAGGTTCTAGGTCTCAAAAGATTTAAACCCTCTTGATTGAGCTACAAGCTAGTTTTTACGCTGCGCCAGGTTGGTATCAGAGCTTTGCTACGCTCCTTCCTACTATGGTTCACGGAAAGAAATTCCTTCTCCCACCGAATCTGAGTTGATCTATCAAGATATTACGGATCTTCAAGCTCAGATTCAAACCCTTTCCGTGGCCATACAAGGCCTGAATTTTCAGTCGGTGTCTCAACCACACCGTATATAACAAAAATGCGTTCATAATGATGAGGCGAACGATGATTATGATATTGAAGAAGATGAAGATATTTTTATGGCCGATGATGATTAAGAGACCGAAGACGACGCCAAATTTTTTTGTGTGCATCAAAGTAGTGAACCAGCCTATGATGTGTATAATGACAAAGATGATGAAAATTTGTCTAATGAAGATGTTTCCATAGACGATGATGAGTGTGAGCATGAAGACGACACACAATTTTATGGGAATCAAATACATGAGCCAGTCTATGACATGTATGATGACGATGATGGCATAGACCTAATCAATCTCAAAAGAGTGGGTGATAGAAAGGTGATTTTTGATGACTCAATCTGTGATTTTTATATGTGTCAACTCGTCCATTGTCTCACATAAAGTTTCTTCTGTAAGTACTGATTTTCCTTTAAACTTTAATATCAATGACGTCTATGCTTGAAGAGAAAAAAAGTCGGAGAGTCCAACGGAGGGCACTACGTTCAAAGAGTAGGAAGCTCTCATTTAAGAGACACAATCAAATCGTCTTCTATGTTTAGAAGATACGATCAATGTCACGTAGCTTCTACGAAGCAACATGTGAATGGTGGTGTATGGAGAAGGCATTATCCTCGATGCATTGTTCGTGATCCACCAGATCGTGCTCAATACAACGAACTTGAGTATTCAAATCATGTTGTGCCACAAAAAAAATTTGTGTCAACAAGAGGTGGTTTAAACAGTGATCACGAGAGAACAAAATTGCAGCAAACTAATTGGCGTCTTCAACAGTTCGCGAAGGATCAAGAAGTTTGTGCGAATGACTTGTCTCTGTCAAAGACACATGTGTGGGCAACCAAGATTAACCTTCAAGTCGCTCTAGATTTAGAACTTAGAACAAGAGAAAACAAGAATATTAGAACATGAGTTGGATGATATACATTAATACATATGAAGATTCGTGTTAAACACGGGATCTAAAGCTTTGGACAAGATTCTACGCATGGAAAGAATAGAGAAGACAACGATGGGTCTTGGATATCCCCGAGGCACATCAATTCCAAAATTCTCTTTCCGCGAGGTAAGTCTGTTGCACCACTAAATCTCGAAAATGAGTTGGATGCTTTCTTCACCATTAGTGGAGTAAAGAACTCTCATGTTTCTCAATGAGTGAAATATGAGATGAATACTAAGGAGGAAGACTATGATGTTTGTTATTCAAATAAAGAGCTACTGAATTGTCCTTTTGGAATAGACGATTCCACAAAATTATCCTATGACTTTCAAGGTCTATATTGTCAAAATGACTTCATCACATCGTTTTCATCACACACTCACATTTGTATTTCATTGGGAAGAGCCACTTCTTTGTGTATGATCTTCTATCGTTTTCCCTTCTTACCAAAGGTTTAAGTGAAGCTTATGGCGTGGGCACTTGTTACTCACCTAGTTCATGGTTTTCGTAACAATGTGAAGTGGTATTTTGAACAGGTTTGCTAAAGACATATCAAAGATGTTGGTATGTTCCTTGTGTTGGGATATCAACCCAAAGTCCCTATAAGTCAATAAACACCCTAATTAGTATGAGGCCTTTTGGGAAGTGGCCCAATAAGAAAACCGTGAGGGAAGGAGCCCAAAGTGGACAATATCATACTAATGGGAGTTAATGGACTTATTAAATTCATATATTAGACACTACTTTGTCTAACTTCCGAGGTGTGACTTTGGGTTGATATCCCAACAATCTCCCCCTCAAACCAAAGACCACATTAACCTCATGTCTTTCTTTTAACCATGGCTCTGATACCAATTAATGGATTTTATAAGTCAATAAACACCTTAATTAGTTTGAGGCCTTTTAGGAAGTAGCCCAATAAGAAAACCCTGAGGGATGTGGCCCAAAGCGGACAATATCATACTAATGGGGAGTTAATGGGCTTATAAAATCCATTCATTGGTATCAGAGCCATGGTTCAAAGAAAGACATGAGGTTAATGTGGTCTTTGGTTTGAGGGGGAGATTTTTGGGATATCAACCCAAAGTCCCACCTCGGAAGTTAGAAAAAATAGTGTTTAATATATAAGTCAAGAGAGACTCCAATTAGTATGAGGCCTTTTGGGGAGGAGCCCAATAAGTAAACCGTGAGGGATGTGGCCCAAAGCGGACAATATCATACTAATGGGGAGTTAATGAGCTTATAAATTCCAATAATTGGTATCAGAGTCATGGTTCAAAATCGTGGACCTGGAGAACCGATGTATCCTCGGGTCTTTGGTTTGAGGGGGAGATTGTTGGGATATCAACCCAAAGTCCCACATCGGAAGTTAGACAAAGTAGTGTCTAATATATAAGTCAATAAACACCTTAATTAGTATGAGGCCTTTTGGGAAGTGGCCCAATAAGAAAACCGTGAGGGAAGGAGCCCATAGCGGACAATATCATACTAATGGGAGTTAATGGGCTTATAAAATTCATTAGCATACGGGTTGTGTGGAAGTCACAAGTACATTTCATGGGCAAATATGTGATATTTATTGTTTGGAGTGTTGTTGCTTGGCAATCAAGGAAGTTGTTGTGTTTTTCCTTTAGTTTTAAAGACGTGTATGTACCATTGACAGTTGATGGAGGTCTTGGTTGTGCTGGACTAGCTCATATTATGTGTTATTTACAGTGGCAATATGTTCGTTTTCATCGTCACTCACTTCAACATGGATTAACACTACCAATGATTTCTTTAAGCATTCATGAAACTATGCTTGACGTCTCCATGGCATTTTATGAGGGATTTTCATTCCGCCATGATGCATTGAGGTTATTACACGTTGTAAGTGTGGTTGGTTTGTTCTTTTCTGATTCTTCGACGATCACACTGTCGCAAGTGATGTTTTGCTCTTCGAATCTGTCACTATATCGCTGGAATCATGCTCGATTGACGGAGTTGAAACCAGCTATGAACTTGATTCCTTTGGATTTCTTGTTGATGTCATTGCTTTGTTTTCTAAGGAGCATAGTATTTATGGATCTATTGTCATGGATTGTATGGGTTGGGTTATCGCATGGTTGGTATGCGACTTTAGAATGGGACATAAAGGACAATGACTTTGAAAGTGCTTCGCGAGTATGCTGCTTATTATTGATGGCGAGTTCGAGAAAGAGAGCAACAACACGACGGCGAAACATGTGGTAGCATGTCATGGCAGGACGGTGCTCATGTTGATCTTTGTTTACTACTTGATCATACGGGTCACCACGATACAACTGCAGACTTTGTTGCTGATTTTCCTCACATACACGATCTTGCTCATAGCAATTTGGAAACTTCAACTCTTACGTTCAAAATTGCACTGGATATGCGTAGACGACTTCTTGTTTTTGAAAGCGTATGACAAGCTTAAAGGGCGGAGGATGGATCCCTTGAAAGTTCTTGAGCATGTAAATGAGCATGCATTTCGTCGACGTCTTCCCTCTTGTAACATCCCTATCCCGGTATACTAATTTTTGTTTCGGTTTAGACTGATTTTTGTACATTTGGGCTTTGTAGAATTTCCGGTCCATTATAAGCCTTGTTGGTTAACTGAATAAAAGGGACAGAGAAGAAAAAGAAAGAAAAACCCTAGTGAGAGAAAGAGCAGCTCTCTCTTCCTCCTCTTAAGATTGCCGTCTCTTTCTTCCCTCTCTCTCACTCTTATTTTCGAAACTTCTCCGCCTCTTTGTGTCTTGAAGCCTCCAGACCTTCTCACCACTCCATCATTGCCATGTCTCTTCTTCTATACAACATCCATGACAACAGCCATCTTCAGAGATGTTTTTCCGGCGATATATGAGGAACTGAGTGACGAGCCACCTATCATCGCGAAGATCTGTGCCTCAGCTTTCCAGGAAGCCCGATATCTCCTCAAATGGATTTGTGGTTAGGAAGATACAACCGTTCTTATCCAGAGTGTATTGTCTGTCCGGATCGATTGCCAGAGTATCATGAGGAGCCACGAGACTCACAATATATCAAATCGAAGGTGAAGATGTAGCTTTACACAGGGACACGAATTAGCTCAATCAGGCTTCTGGTCAGAAAGATATTGTCGTTTTTCATCAGCGACTTATTCCTGTCCAAACCAGTATTTTTCAGGTGAGGACTTGTTCATGTCTTATCTCCTTCAAATTGTGGTTGCTTGGGAAGCAAGACTGTACTAGATCACTGTTTGTGTTGTCTGAGTGTTGTTTTTGTTGGTTGTTGTGTGATGATTGATGAATGAACTTGAAATGTAATGATGTTGTGGTAGTTCGTTAGGTCTTGTGTGATGTATCTCATAATCATGATGAGTTAGAATGTATTATGATCATGAACATGTGCATAAGAGTAAGGGAGTGCCCTTGAGATAGTGTCGATCCCTTCGGAGGTGTGTCCTCGGGGTGAAATAGAGTCAAGCCCTTCGGAGGTGTGTCCTCGGAGTGAGATAGAGTTGATCCCTACGCGTGTGTGTCCACGAGGGTGAGATTGTTGAATATATCTATATGAGCAGTCATAATGTTGGCCGGTCTTATTTGCGTTTGCATTGTCTTGTGTATGAGTAGTTGTCTTGCATTGTAGGTTGTGTTGTTTGGTGGCCGATGTAGCTCTGTGTATCTTGTTGCTATGTATGATGGTGGATTTTGTGAGCTTTGGCTCCCCTCACTGAGTAACCTTTGTGTTACTCAACCCCTCCGTTGTCCTTTTTTCAGGTTTAGGAGACTTGAGTTTGTTGATGTCGAAGTTGGTGTTCGTATTTGTGAATTTGGTGCCAAGGTGATGATGTCCAGTTGTTGTGATTCAAGCTAGACTCGGTGTTTAGCTTGTTATCTTAACGCTCGGCCTCCTGTGTTGTGTACCGGGGAGGTCGGACGTTACAATTGGTATCAGAGCTCAGGAAAGGCCACCCCGGTTCTGACCCAGAGGGTCAACCACTATTTCGGTTTTTTAAAATGCGTTTATGAAAGTTTAAAATGCGCGCAAAAACTTTTTTTCTGGTTTCCAAAGACACCAACTATACATCCTTGAGCTTTTGTCTTTTAGTTGTTTCTAGTGTTGAGTCTTGTGAAGTTGTGTTTGGAAGGGGAACGGTGTGCAATATTTTAATGAAGTTTAAAAACGAGTGTTACTTACCAAGTGAAGGAGAAGCTATGCTAGCCTTGTTGTTAATCCCAATGTGTTGTTACAAGAAGGGCTTTATATGGAAGTGTGCGTCGATGTTGTCAGCAAGGGAACCATGAAGGCCTAATCTGCGTGAAGTGTACTACCAAGTGCCAAAGGATCAAGAAAGAGCTAAGTGAATCATTGGAGAGCGAAACGGACCTGTCGTAAGCTTTGATGTGCCTCACAACTTCAATGATCTTGTGTTCTTTAGATATCGTCTGGAGTAGGACTCACCTTCTTGTTGTGTTTGTTTTTGTTGTGGTTTTGTGTCATGATTGTTTGTTTGTGTTGTTAAGTTTAGTATCCATCCATTCCGTTCCGTTTCGAACTTGGTCTTACTCCACGTGCTGATCTAGGATTCTTAGGATTCCAGAAGAATGACATTTCGTGCTTGCCAAGGTAACGTCTAAGAGCTGCTTGTGAAGGTTTCACTTGCAGAATTCGAGACGAATTCTTTTTCAAGTGGGGAAGAGTTGTAGCATCCCTATCCTGGTATACTAATTTTTGTTTCGGTTTAGATTGGTTTTTGTACATTCGGGCTTTGTAGAATTTCCGGTCCATTGGGTTTAAGCCTTGTTGGTTAACTGAATAAAAGAAACAGAGAAGAAAAAGAAAGAAAAACCCTAATCTCTTTTTTGGTGTTTCACGTAACAGAGAGAAAGAGCAGCTCTCTCTTCCTCCTCTTAACATTGCCGTCTCTTTCTTCCCTCTCTCTCACTCTTATTTTCGAAACTTCTCCGCCTCTTGGTGTCTTGAAGCCTCCAGACCTTCTCACCACTCCATCATTGCCATGTCTCTTCTTCTATACAACATCCATGACAACAGCCATCTTCAGAGATGTTTTTCAGGCGATATATGAGGAACTGAGTGACGAGCCACCTATCATCGCGAAGATCTGTGTCTCAGATTTCCAGGAAGCCCGAGATCTCCTCAAATGGATTTGTGGTTAGGGAGATACAACCGTTCTTATCCAGAGTGTATTGTCTGTCAATCTGGATCTGCATCTGCCAGTTCTTATCCCACTTTCAAAGCCGATTTCCGACTAACCAGGAGGAACTACATGGCGAGCCACCCACCGTTGCGAAAGTCTAGATGTCAGCTTTGCAGGAAGCTATAGATCATCCTTATAGGGTTTACAATGAAGAAGTTGTGGTCGTTTTTCTCCAAGAGGTCAAGTCTGTCCGCATCAGCACTTCTCATCCGTACAGCCATCTTGAAAGATCGATTTCCAGAGTATCATGAGGAGCCACGAGACTCACAATATATCAAATCGAAGGTGAAGATGTAGCTTTACACAGGGACAAGAATTAGCTCAATCGGGCTTCTACTCAGAAAGATATTGTCGTTTTTCATCAGCGACTCATTCTTGTCCAAACTAGTATTTTTCAGGTGAGGACTTGTTCATGTCTTATCTCCTTCATATTGTGGTTGCTTGGGAAGCAAGACTGTACTAGATCATTGTTTGTGTTGTCTGATTGTTGTTTTTGTTGGTTGTTGTGTGATGATTGATGAATGAACTTGAAATGTAATGATGTTGTGGTAGTTCGTGAAGTCTTGTGTGATGTATGTCATAATCATGATGAGTTAGAATGTATTATGATCATGAACATGTGCATAAGAGTACGTGAGTGCCCTTGAGATAGTGTTGAACCCTTCAGAGGTGTGTCCTCGGGGTGAGATGGAGTCAAGCCCTTCGGAGGTGTGTCCTCAGGGTGAGATAGAGTTGATCCCTACGTTGGTGTGTCCACGAGGGTGAGATTGTTGAATATATCTATATGAGCAGTCATAGTGTTGGCCGGTCTTATTTGAGTTTGCATTGTCTTGTGTATGAGTAGTTGTCTTGCATTGTAGGTTGTGTTGTTTGGTGGCCGGTGTAGCTCTGTGTATCTTGTTGATATGTATGATGGTGGATTTGGTGAGCTTTAGCTCCCCTCACTGAGTAACTTTTGTGTTACTCAACCCCTCCGTTGTCCTTTTTTTTCAGGTTTAGGAAACTTGAGTTTGTTGATGTCGAAGTTTGTGTTCGTATTTGTGAATTTGGCCCTAAGGTGATGATGTCCAGTTGTTGTGATTCAAGCTAGACTCGGGTTTTAGGTTGTTATCTTAACGCTCGGCCTCTTGTGTTGTGTACCGGGAAGGTCGGACGTTACACCTCTGATATCAACACTTCGGGTGTGTTCAATGTGAAGTACTTCTCCCACTTTCTAGCATCTGATCATTTGCCCGATTCGAGGTTGAATCTTTTAAAACCGGAGAAACCTTATGCAACAGCATTTACGTGAAGTAACGTGCCGCTCAAGTAACGTGACACACACGCTCTCCTTTTTCCTTTTTGATTAATTTCCATTATTGTGTTTCCTTTTCTACTTAGGTTTAGGCTTTAGCCTCCTTTATTTAAACATTGTAATCGACATTTATGAGAGACAACTTATTGATATTTTATAAACGAGAGTTTTTTTTTCCCTAGTATTTGATTCGATTCGGTTCATCAAAGCCTGAAAGTTGATCTTAAGAGTTGATTAAATTCTTTTTTATTGATCCAACTAGGTCTCAAGTAATTCTATGAATTCTTTGATTGAACTACACGCTAGGTTCTAGGTCTCAAGATATTTAAACCCTCTTGGTTGAGCTACGAGCTAGTTCTTACGCTTCGCCACATGTCTACGTATATCCCTTGTTGGTGATAAAGGTTATTCAAAAGGAGAATTTATGATTTGATAAAAGTAAAATTGATGCATGACTAGGTTGTTTACTAAACCTCTTATCAATTAATAATACATAACACTTTAACTGATATAACAATTGATTCTAGGATGAATTTTTTAAACCATTGATTTTCTAGCACTTTGTCCACTCTTGGGGGAATTGTTGAATCATGATTATAATTGTTTAGCTTAGTACCTGAAGAAGTTCAAAAGCCAGATCAACTAGCTAAATAGCTCGAGCTTACCCAAGATAGTCAAACTTGTATTATGTTTTGCATAAAAAAATGTATGAATTAATGTCCCAACAATTCAAACTATTATGGCTCCTTATAAGATTAAATGTCCAAACTATTAATGATATTGTGTGCACTTACAGAAAATACATTGGACGGAAACTAAACTCCAACCTAAAAGGATAAACAAACCCACTTGGTGTGGATTCCCTAGCTACAAGTTCCACCACTCAAGAGTGGGATTCTCTAAAAAACCAAGGTTGTGGGTAGGCGAACACTTGAGCTCGAGTTAGATATTATGAGAGAATCACAAATATACCCAATTTTTTATACCCACTAACTACATATAACCACCACATTTTTTTTAATCACATGTACCCATCCATTTTTATTGTAATACCATTATATCCTTCATTTACCAAATCTATTAAAATGCCAAGTCTTTGTTAATATTTCTACGAGCTCCAGGATTACTCCTCCATTCACTCATCTTTGTTAACAGAGATCCGTTCATCATATCATATCTATTCGTAGATCTTTTATAGTCTATGAAGATTTAAGATTTAGCCTTAATTCTTATTTCAATTAAATATAAATACTTAGGTGTAGTTTTAGTAACCACAGCCAACGTTTGCAGCGCATCTTAGAGAACTAACTCTTAATTTTAGGAGCTTCTTTGTCTGAAAAGTATGTTTGATTAATTCTAAGAAAGTCCACAATAAGAAACCAAGAAACAAAGCGGACTAAACCGTAGTAAGTAACCTTCGACTTCTACTTAGCCTAATGATGCTTTCAATTTATTTCTATCACATAAAATGCTCATGGCTCATGGGTGATTGCATGACTCTTTTGCTGAAGTTTTGATGCGACATCTAGTCAGTTGCAAAACCCCCTTAAGAATCACAAATCAAATTAAGAAAACATTATCAAAGAAATCTTATTAGCAAAGCTTCAGTCTTAAGATTAGTGAGAAGAGATTTAAAGCTTACAGTATCAATCAGAGGAGAGAAGAGTGTTACATCTTGGGGAGGACTTTTGTCTGAGCAGAATCTTGAGTTGAACCTTTTGGCACTCCAACTTTGAACCCCATTGCTCGCTTTTGGATCTTATCGCTCTCATCACTCGTGGGAACTCGACAAGCCCTTTTATCACTCTTTTTATGCGTGGATTCTCCCACCTACTCGCCGGTGAGCTTCTTGCTCTATCCAGTATCTTTGGTTTTATCATACTATTCCTCTCCTTGTCTCCTTCAATATTAGCTCCCTCTAATTCAGAAAGCTTCTCCTCCAAGAAAAGCCTTGCATCTGTCAGCTTCATTTGAACCCTTTTTTCCCTCAAATCTTCCGCCAACCGATGCATATGCCTCTCTTCATCAATCTCTAGTTTCATCCGAACCATCTCTGATTTTGCAGACGATATCTCTTTCAAGAGCCGCTTGTTTTGCATCTCCTCTGCTTCTCTACCCAATCTCTCCTCCTCCACATTTTTAGCCAGCCTCTTGTTCATCAACTCTGCCCGTCTTCGAGCTTTTCTCTCGTAGTCTAGCTCTGCCTTCAATTCCTTGATCTCGGTTCGAGCTTTGTCTAGTTCAGATTCCATGAAGACCTTTATGAAGTTGAGATCCCAAATAAAAGCCTTGCGTTGGTGTTGATGCTGATGAGACTGTGAACAGCAGTAGTAGGGATTGTCATAAAGCTTCCAGGTTTTGCACACTGAGTCCATAATATCTTCTGGTATGCTTGTATTCTGAGGATCTGGAGTGGGGATTCTGGTCAGCATTGTTTCGTGACTTGTCTGCGTCTTCATATTCCCTCTTTAGCCTTCAATTATTCTGGTATTGAGATTCAAGCAAAAGAGAAAAAGAAAAGAAAGTAGAGAGGTATCTATGACTTTAGCAGATGGAAGTGTGTTGTAAAGCTGAAGGAGTCATCACATGTTACAATCATTCTTTCTTGAGTTTTTTTCTCTCTCTTGGCTTCAACGCCTGCTGGTGGTGCCTTTAGAGAGTAAGAAAAGTAGCAGTACTTACAGTTTGTGTAACTAACAAACAGAGTCAAAAGATGAGACTAACGTCTGTGGTAGCTTCATGACGATTGTTTGTTGGAAGGGCCAACAACTTCCCCTGTGCTGTTAATGAATCACCTTCCCAAATTTGTGTTTGTACGTACACTTGGGTATGAATTAAGTGGCCCACTGTAACATTAATGCCTCGTCTGTTTCATCTCCCTCTCTCTCTATCGAAGGAGTTTGGGAAAAGCTTGGCAAACATTTTGAGTTTGTGATATGCGCAGAAAGTGAAAGGAGAAACAGATTT